>JAVJIF010031248.1:0-50000 GCA_038442645.1 Agave tequilana
GCTCACTATCTCACTACTCAATTACTTCGTTCTTCTCTTGAAATGTTAAGTGCCTCAAGTGATCATTTGTAAAACTTAAAGTTAATTTTTAGAAAGCTTTAAGTAAATCACATAAGATGGTAAGAAAAGTTGAGTCTTTTCTTCAAGAAATCGATAGAATTGAATATTAAACATCAAGCGCGAAGAAGCAAGAATGAAGTAAAAAGAATTCAAGAGATGTTCATGAAAGAAGTGAGAATTCAACAAATCAAACCCATCCTCATGTGCCTTCAAGAATACTTTCAAAAAGAAAGGCTTTTGGTTGAGGCATGCATATGACTCATTGGGTCTTTTTCTTTTAAAAACAGAAGAGAAGAAGAACAAGTGAGAGTTATGATAGCTAGCCCAAAAACCGTTTAGTTATCCATAGAAAACAACGAAGAAAACATAGACATAATGCAAATCATACCGTACTGCAAGTGGAAGAAACACTTGGCTCGACTTTTGTATTGACGTCACTTCATTCTTCAAGTACAAGCACTCAATTCCTCTCTCTCACAAATTTTGATACTGGACTACAAAGTAAATAATAAGATTACAACTTTGAGCTAGCTAACAAAGAGCCTAAATCCTAAGAAATAACACAAAACTTAATCCTAATCTTCGCTGCCTTTTTCTTTGCTGAAACCCATATTTATAGCCAATCCCTAACAGGTAGGATCCCGGGAAGATTGGGGGAGCAAACGCTCCCCAACAACCATAAGATAGCCGTGGAAACGCGGATTGGGCCCCGTTTCCGCGGCCTTGGTGTGGCCAAGTGGCCACACCCAAGGGGGGAAGCTTCTGGTTTGATTGGTATCCCGTATCTCCTTCTGGTTTTCTTATTTCTGCTCCAAACGTTGATGAAACAGCCTTAATTGCGTGGTTCAATCGCTCGATTTAGAGAGGATTCTTCTCAACCTCTTAATATGCCAAGATTTAGCCCTGATTTCTTCGTTTCGAATTTATTCTGAATTAATTCAGATTTTGGTGGGCTTTTGGGCTTGTTTCTCTTTTCTTTCTTTAAGCACTTGGGCCTACATTTAGCAAAGAAAGAGAAAACTTATTAATAGGATTTATTAGCTAACAAGTATGGTAAGGTGACAATATAAATGCAATATATGTGACAAATCACACCCCCACACTTATCTTTTGCTCGCCCTCGAGCAAAACATCAGACTAACTTTAATCAATTATTAGACCACTTTCGCAGGTCACTCGATTGTACTGAGCATGTGCAACAAGCCATTAAACCTCTAGGTTACCCCTAGAGGACGAGTTTTGTCTCGTGAGGGTTTTCAGTGGATTGAACCATAAAATCCCAAAAGAAAGAGAAAGAAGTTAGTATTTTGGAAAAGCATTTTTTTTAAAGGAGAAAATATTTGAAGTATATTTGTGAGAATTTAAGTAATCTATAAGTTATAGGAATATCAAAATTTTCATTCCTAAACTTAGTCTCTATTCAAAAACATGTCATCAATAAAGTAAGGCGTTAAATTGTACTTCTCATCTAGTCTATTAATTTACCCTGAGTCGTATGCACCATCGTGACTGTGAAGTTGACTAAGGGTTCTTTAACATTAACTCCTATGCCTTATATTTATTTATTTTTGGTGAAATTTATTCCTCAATTCATTAGGTTTTCTAATCTGCCCATGTAACGAGCATTCAGTCGGTGACACCCAAACCGGACAGTTTTAGGGCACCAGGTGAGAAAACACCCCTAAGGACTTAAACACTCGAGCAGATAAGGCCACGAAACCAAGGTTTTTATTTATACGATGTACCCCTTTTAGGCGTGAATATTTATGCTTCATGAGGCATAAATACCAGCTTAATCATAGGATTTATATACACATTTTTTTCAAACTTATCTAATTATCTTTTGCATAAATACTAAGGCTTGCTTAGGCCAAAGCACCTAGCTAATCAATAATTAGACTTATTTTTTTCTCTTTTTTTTTCTTTTCATCATATTTTTTATAAGGCATAAGAGTCTCTGTTTTTAAACCCTAAGTGTGTAAGTGTATTTTGTGTGCATATGTCATCAAGGTAAATATCAAGACTAAATTACTTTCACAAATTTTCTTCCTGACCCTAAAAAAAACAAGTTATCTTATTTGACCAAGTGTGAGAAATCCCAATTATGATTCTCCTATTCCTTAAAATTGACATAATTTCTTACAAAATATATCAAAATATTGTTTACCCTTTTTTCTATGTTTTTTCTTCTTTTTTTATATATCAGTCATGTTAGAACCCTCCCCCACACTTATCTCATGCATTGTCCCCAATGTATGAAGAAATGTATAAGTGCTAAAATAAAATGAAAAGGAGAAAAGTTACCGATACACTGGGTCAAAAAGACCCATTGCCGTTTCATTTACTGGCACCGATTCCAAGAAAGGTTTAAGGCGTTGACCATTTACCTTAAAGTATTTTCATTCTTGGTGTCACTGATCTCAACTGCACCGTGTGGAAACACGATTTTTATAACGAATGGCCCAGTCCATCTCGATTTCAATTTTCCTGGAAAAAGATGAAGTCTAGAATTATAGAGTAAGACTTTTTTTCCAGGGACAAAGGTTTTTCTTATGATGTGCTTGTCATGGAAAATCTTGACTCTATCTTTAGTGATCCTAGCATTTTCATAGGCCTCATTTCTCAATTCCTCCAATTCAGAAATTTATAATTTCCGAATGTCACCGTCCTTAGTCAAGTCGAAATTCAACTGCTTGATTGCCCATAAGGCTCGGTGCTCTAACTCAACGGGCAAGTGACAAGTTTACCATAGACTAACTATAGGGAGACATTCCTAGAATCATCTTGAAAGCGGTCCTGTAGGCCCATAGAGCATCTACAAGTTTGATGGACCAATCTTTCCGATTTTAGTTCACAGTTTTCTCCAATATAAGCTTGACTTGTCTATTTGAAACCTCAACTTGCCCACTGGTTTGAGGATGATAAGGTGTGGACAACTTGTGAGTTGTGGCATACTTTCGCATAAGAGCTTCAAAAGATCTATTGCAAAAGTGAGTACCATTATCACTGATGATAGCACGAGGGGTTCCGAAGCGGGAAAAAATGTTCTCTTTCAAAAACTTTATGACGACTTTGTTATCATTAGTTTTACAAGGAATGACTTCTACCCACTTGGACACGTAATCCACAGCAACCAATATGTATTGGTTCCCAAATGAATTAGGAAATGGACCCATAAAGTCGATGCCCCAAACATCAAAGAGTTCTATTTTTAGAATTGGGTTTAGGGGCATCATATATCGGTTTGAAATCCTTCCTACCATTTGGAATCTAGGGCACGTCTTGCAAAATTCATAAGCATCCTTGAACAGAGTAGGCAATAGAACCCACTTTGTAGCACCTTTTCAGCAGTCTTGCGGGGACCACAGTGTCCACCGCATGCAAGTTCGTGACAGAAAGATAGAACACTCTTAACCTCCTCATCGGGAATGATCTCCTAATAATTTGGTCAGAACAGTACTTGAAAAGATGCGGTCCTCCCAAAAGAAATACCGGACTTGGGATAAGAACCGGTAAACATCATTTTTGGACCAATGAGACAGAGTTTGGTTTGTGACTAAGTAATTCACTATATCAGCAAACCAAGGTTCCCTAGAGATAGCTAAGAGATGTTCATCAGGAAAATCCTCATTTATGGGTAATTCGTTGCATGGAGAATTAGGGATCCGGGAGAGGTGGTCAGCAACGACATTTTCTACGCCTTTCTTATCTCGAATCTCAAGATCGAATTCTTGAAGAAGGAGGATCCAACGAATGAGTCTGGCCTTGGCATCCTTCTTCATCATGAGGTACCTAAGCGCAGAATGATCGGTGAAAATGGTGGTTTTTGACCATAGTAGGTAGGGACGAAACTTCTCTAAGGCAAACACTACTACCAAGAATTCCTTCTCAGTCATAGTGTAGTTCAGTTGAGCATCGTTGAGAGTCCTACTAGAGTAGTAGATCACATGCTGCTGTTATCAATGCGTTGTCCTAGGACAGCGCCTATGGTAAAATCAGAAGCATCGCACATGATCTCAAACGGTTTAGACCATTCGGTGCAGATATGATTGGTGCAGAAATAAGCTCCATTAAGCTTCTCCTAAGAATCTATGCATTCAGCATCGAAAGTGAAGGACACATCCTTAGCTAACAGATTAGTCAAGGGCCTAGCAATTTTGCTAAAATCCTTGATAAATCTTCGGTAGAAACCAGCATGTCCTAGGAAGGATCTAATGTCCTTAACGCATTTGGGCATGGGAAGCTTAGCAATAACCTCGATTTTGGCTTTATCCACTTCAATTCCTTTCTTGGAGATTTCATGACCCAAGACAATTCCATGTTTTACCATGTAGTGGCATTTCTCCCAGTTCAGTGTCAGATTTTTCTCAGCACAATGTTGGAGGACGAGTTCTAGATGGTGGAGACATTGAGTGAATGAATCTCTGTAGATGGAGAAATCATCCATAAAGATCTCTAAAATTTTCTACCATATCAGAGAAAAGACTCAACATGCAACGTTGAAACGTTACTGGGGCATTGCATAAGCCGAAGGGCATTCGACGATAAGCAAATGTCCCAAATGGACATGTAAACGTAGTCTTTTCTTGGTCCTCGGGAGCGATAGGGATCTGGTTATACCCGAGTAACTGTCAAGAAACAATAATACTCGTGACCCACCAAACATTCAAGCATTTGATCAATGAAGGGAAGTGGGAAATGATCCTTACGAGTTGCAGCATTCAGTTTCCTATAGTCGATGCAAACTCGGATCTTCATGGGAAGTCGAGTTTAAACCAACTCTTTGTTCTCGTTTTCCACTACGGTGAAACCGGGTTTCTTCGGAACCGCGTGGACAGGACTGACCCATGGCTACCAGAAATGGGATAAATTATCCCATTGTCTAAGAGTTTTATGATTTCAGCATGAACAGCCTCTTGCATTATAGGGTTTAACCTACGCTGCGGGTCTTTTTTAGGTGTGGAGTCTTCATTGAGATGAATGCGATGTTGAACGATGGTTGGACTTAATCCCTTGATATTAGTCATAGTCCACCCAATGGCTTCCCTATGTTTTCTTAAAATTGCTTTCAAATCTTTTTCTTCCTTGTCATTTAGGTGGGAGTCAATGATGACAGGAAAGGTCTCTTGTTCGCCTAGATAGGCGTACTTGAGATGCGTAGGTAGGGCTTTCAATTCTAAGGAAGAAGAAGGCTCACTGGTAGGACTAGTCAAATCTGTTGGCTCCAATGTTGGTGAAATAGGGTTTGAGGCCCAATTCACAGTAGAATCTACAACCTGATCAAGATTAAAGTCGTCAGACTCTAACCCGAATTCACACTCTGTTTCTAATTCTATTTCTTCCCCATGTTCACTTGTCAAGTTCTCAATTAGGTTGACTTCAAATGTTTGGTCCTCGATATCACGGGGTTATTTTTCTAGATTGAAGACATTGACTTCTCTAGTCATGTCTCCAAAGGTTAACCTCATAGACCATTCCTAAAATTGATGATGGCATTAGCAGTAGCAAGGAATGGTCGCCCTAGGATAACAGGAGTTTGAGCCCTATGATTAGAGTTGGACACAGGTTGTGTCTCCAGAACTATGAAATCGACAGGGTAAATGAACTCTCCTATCCGGATCAGGACATCATTAATCTCCCCTTTTGGAACTTTAACAGAACGGTCAGCCAGTTGGATGGTGACTCGAGTTGGACTAAGATCACCCAACCTGAGTTGTTGATAAACAGAGAATGAAAGCAAGTTGATACTTGCCCCCAAGTCAAGAAGTGCACGACGAATCTCGGCTTGTCCTATAGTGCAGGCAATGGTGGGACTACCTGATCCTTGTACTTGACAGGGATAGGACCTGATAATAGCTCACTAATGTTAGTGGCTAAGAAGACTTTTTTGGAATATTAGTCTTTCTCTTCTTGGTGCACATGTCCTTAAGAAACTTGGCATAGCAAGGAACTTGTTGGATGGCATCAAGAAGTGGCACATTTATCTTCACTTGGTTAAATATCTCGATTATCTTGTCTATGTGAGGATTTTTCTTGTGTTTTTCAGCCTATTAGGAAATGGTACTATAGGCTGGTGCACCTGGCTGGCTGACTTGTCTTTTTTAGATTCGTCAGAATTGGAAGAAATTGGATTAGATGAAGTGGAAGCTTGATTGTGGTTGTGCTGAATGGGATTGGTTGGTGTTGATACTTGGTTATCATCTCTCTTTCCTGACCTCAATGTATGCACAGCATTACATTGATTAAATGAATGCTCCTCAGCCAAATGAGCTTCTTGAGAATTCCTCGGATTGGTGACTGGTTGACTAGGCAGGGTACCCTTTTGTCTCTCATTTGTTAAGTGGCTAGTTGACTCATTTGAACCTCTAACCTCTGGATAGTTTGCATGAGAGAATCTTGGTTTTTCATATATCTCTCCATGTTTCTTTCAAAGTCAGTCATTTTCCTTTCTAATTGAGGATTCTGGAAGGAGGATTGTGGAGCTTGGTTGGAAAAGTTCTGTTGATAATTCGGAAAGTTTGGCGGATGGGGAGATTATTATGGAAATTGGAGAAATTGGGTTGATGATTAGAAGAATTATTACCATGATGGAAGTGGCTAGCATGATTTGATCATGAATGGTCAGAGTTATTTTGGCTCCATAAGAAATTAGGGTGATTTCTCCAGCCGGGATTGTATGTTGGTGCGTAAGGATATTGTTCGGCCTTGAAAAGGCCGCATTCATCGGTTCATGGTAGGTTGCTGAGCCTGAAACACAGGGCACTCCTCGAACACATGATTCATGGCTTGACAGTAAGTGCAGCCTGGGGTTAGAAATTAGTTCGGGCTGACTTGATTAACTGGACTTGGTTCTTTCATTTTTAGAGCTTCCAGTCTTCTAGCTAGGTTAGCTAACTTAGCCTCATTAGCGATGGACGATTCGATTGAATGGAGACCTCCTTTTGAAGAGATGGAGTTAGGATTCCTAGAGGTCTCACTAGCAGATTCCCATGGATGGTCTTCTCAGCTAGATTTTCATATAAATCCCATCCTTCATCTTCATCTTTCTGCAAGAAACCCCCTTGGCACATACTTTCTAAGAGGGTTTTGGTAGAATAGTCTAAACCGTCATAAAGAATTTGGCATTGTCGCCATTTCTCTATTCCATGATGTGAACATTGGACAATGAGGTCTTTAAAGCGTTCAAAATACCTCCAGAACGGTTCACTAGGTTCTTGCTTGAATTGCATGATCGTCTTCCTATCCTAATGAGAGCGGTTTTATGGATTGGATAGAATTCTTCAAGAAGATCTTGATGAAACCATCCCAGGATGTGATAGAATCGGTCGCTAAGCTGTAGAGCCACTTCTTTGCTAGGTCCTTAAGTGCGAAAGGGATAAATCTCAACCTAATAGCATCGTCTACAAGGTGTGGGATTTTCATCATTAGACATACTTTCTCAAATTCTCTTATGAAGAAGTAGGCATCTTCGGACTCTAGGCCATGAAACTTGGGGAGTGTGTGATGAATTGAGGCTTGAGCTCAAAATTATATTCACCAACCGATGGAAGTAGAATGCATGATGGAAGTGAGGTCCTAATCGGGTAGAACCTATCCTGCAGTGATGTTGATTGAGCCATTACGGATCTGGTCTTGATTCAAACTTGGGTGGTGATGTGTTTCTAGTCAACCTAGATGAATTAGGGTCTCTCGACCACACTTGCATACACAAACACAATTACAAATACAAACAAGTTCAACCATAGTCAACAATAGAAATCAACCAAGCCTAGTCTAAGGTAACCTCGACCTAGGCAACTTTGAACTGGTTGATTGTCCACAAGAGGTAGAATGTAGACTTTGACCACAAGCTAATCAGCCAGGTCAGGGCAAGATTGGTGGGAGGTTTTCGTCAAAGACGTTCCTTAATTAAGTAACCACCAATCTTCGGGCTTTCGGCCCTCAATCCCCTTCCTAGACACTGATTTGGCAGGAGTCACTTTCCAACACCTTCCCTCTTTAGGATAATCTCCTAGTGAGTTAGAGATGTCCTTAAGGCCAACGTCTATCAGATTTTACTTAGGCTTAGGTTTGTGAGTGCTTGGAGTCTGATTTTTGGGCCAAGGAAGGGTGATTAAATCCTCACCTTATCTTGTTATTGGGTGTTTCCCTTAAAATCAATTTGTGCAAGTGTACAAGATAAATAAGATTCACTTCAAAGTGATATAAATCAACCAAGAAATGAGTCCTATTCTGAATGCAATGCGTACGTACCATGCTCTAGCACTCTTCAATAGTAAAGTAAATGAATTGAAAAGACTCGTGCCTAAAATACAAACGTCTAATTAATTTTTAACTTTTCAACAAGTGTTTTACTGTTGGCTTAAAACAGGGATGATTGATAGCAGAAATAGCACAAATATGACATATAAAAACTGAAATTTTTGCGAGCAATATGTCTTGCAAAAAAGAGTTTTTAGTAGTCAATGAATTTTTTCAGATTTTGCAATGCAATTTCTTAAAATTCTGTTTCCTACTTTCGAGAGTAGGTGCACAGAATTTGCAAGTCTTCTCTTGCAAAGCTTGAATGCTAGATCTTGATCTTCAAGTCCCTGAAACAACACACAAAACTTGTAAAAACAACTGCACCGTTCCCTCCCCGACAACGACGTCAAAAATTGATTGCTAGAAGAAAGAACAATCAAAGAGTTTAAGAGTTTACCGTGTAGCTTGTGGCTAACGGGTCGTGTCCACGAGGAGGGATGCAATGGAAGCTTTTCGATGAATCGTTTAAAAACAAGGAATTATGTTCGTTTTTTATGAAAAAGAGAATGGAAAGAAAGAGATGATTAAAGGAGAAATTGCAACTTTTAGAAAAGGTTTTGGAGAAGGTGATTTAGGAAGCTTGAGAATTATTTTTGGTTTTATAATAAGAAAGCAAATCTGGGTTCACTATCTCACTACTCAATTGTTCGTTCTTCTCTTGAAATATAAGTGCCTCAAGTGATCATTTGCAAAACTTAAAGTTAATTTTTAGAAAGCTTTAAGTAAAGCACATAAGATGGTAAGAAGAGTTAAGTCTTTTCTTCAAGAAATCGTTAGAATTGAATATTAAAATATCAAGCGCGAAGAAGCAAGAATGAAGTAAAAACAATTCAAGAGATGTTCATGAAAGAAGTAAGAATTCAACAAACCAAACCCATCCTCATGTACCTTCAAGAACACTTTCAAAAAGAAAGGCTTTTGGTTGAGGCATGCATATGACTCATTGGGTCTTTTTCTTTTAAAAACAGAAGAGAAGAAGAACAAGAGAGAGTTATGATAGCTAGCCCAGAAAACTGTTTAGTTATCCATAGAAAACAACGAAGAAAACATAGACATAATGCAAACCATATCGTACTGCAAGTGGAAGAAAACTTGGCTCGACTTTTGTATTGACATCACTTCAATCTTCAAGTACAAGCACTCAATTCCTCTCTCTCACAAATTTTGATACTGGACTACAAAGTAAATAACAAGATTACAACTTTGAGCTAGCTAACAAAGAGCCTAAATCCTAAGAAAATAAACACAAAACTTAATCCTAGTCTTCGCTGACTTTTTCTTTGCTGAAACCCATATTTATAGCCAAAACCCTAACAGGTAGGATCCCAGGAAGATTGGGGGAGCAAACGCTCCCCCAACAACCATAAGATAGCCGCGAAAACGCGGATTGGGCCGTGTTTTCGCGGCCTTGGTGTGGCCAAGTGGCCACACCCAAGGGGGGAAGCTCCTGGTTTGATGAGTATCCCGTATCTCCTTCTGGTTTTCTTGTTTCTGCTCCAAACGTTGACGAAACAGCCTTGATTGTGTGGCTTCAATCGCTCGATTCAGGGAGGATTCTTTCTCAACCTCTTGATATGCCAAGATTTAGCCATGATTTCTTCATTTCGAATTTATTCTGAATTAATTCAGAATTTGGTGGGCTTTTGGGCTTGTTTCTCTTTTCTTTCTTTAAGCACTTGGGCCTACATTTAGCAAAGAAAAAGAAAACTTATTAATAGGATTTATTAGCTAACAAGTATGGTAAGGTGACAATATAAATGAAATATACGTGACAAATTAGTTGGCGGCCGACCGCCAGCTGTTCTGGCTGACAGAAATAGCCAAACGGCTATTTTTTGTGGGAGCCTATGTAAGCCCCATTTCTTGGGGATTTTGAAAAAGATTTTCAAGATGAAAAATTTACTTATTCTTCAAAGTTTAAAAGAAATTTTCAAAGTGTTTTAAAGCTTTAAAGATTTCATCTTTGTTTTTTTTCAAGGGTTTTGGAAAAAATCAAAAACTAGGTTTTTGGGATATTGTTTTGGATCCTCATTTCTATCATTTACAAGAAGTTTTCCAAGTAGTTTTTTTTTGTTATTTGATTTCCAAAAACACCTTGATTTCTACACTTGAGCTATCTTCTATCCTATTCTATAGGATCATTTATTTGTGGGAAAATTGGTTTGTGGTTGAGATATACCACTTGTTGTAAAAAACCTTTCTTTGTGGGTGCTCCCTCTTTGGTAGAGGTTGAGGTTGTGATTTACTCCCTCTAGTGTGAGGTGGAGTTGGTTGGTGTTTGTATCCCTCTTCGGTAAAGGTGATTTGTGGTTGTTTGGCTACGGGTCTATCCATCTTCGGTAGAGGTGGATTGTGTTTGTATTGCCTCGGTGGCATTGTATTGGTTGAGAGGAGTTCGGTACTCCTAGTGGATTGAAAATCCTTCTCGGTGAAGGCGGGGACGTAGAGCTCGGTGCTCGAACCTCGAAACACATCTTTGTCTTTGCGTTTGATCCATTGACTCTCAACTCTCTCTCTTTATTATTGTGCCTTGCATCTATTCATATTGCTCATTCATATTATATGCTTGGTTGTGTTTGCTTGTGTGCCTCACTTGTGCTTAACCACGAGAGATTCATATAGCGCCTCAACTCTTATTCAGAGGAATCAAGAGGAGTTAGTCCAGAGCCCTTCACGGGGAATTCGGCTACACTCGTTAGTTGTACTAAGTATAGTTGCAAATTAGTTTTAACTTCCGCATTTAGTTTCTAGATTAGCCATATCACATATTCACCCCCCTCTAGGTGATTTCAATTGGTATTAGAGCCTCCACTCCTGATACTTAGGTTTAACCACCTAGGAGTGAGATCTTGGCTAGCTAATCTATCATTTGCATTTGCACATATATTTGTTTGCACACATATAGTTTACACCCATGGACTTCATGACCCCACCTATGTTTGACCCTTCCAACATTGTTGTTTGGAAGACTAGGATGTCCATTTACCTACAAACTCTAGGCTTGCATGTTTATCTTGCCGCTACAAGAAATGCTATCTTGGTAATAGCAATCATATAGGGGCCAATGCACAAGCCCTTGAGGCTATTAGAAGCACGCTTTCAAAAGATTATCTTATGCTTCTTTCTAATCTTGATTCTGCCTTTGCAGTGTGGAACAAGTTAACCACATCCACCTCCAAGCTTCAATTGCCAATCCATCAAGAGGAAGAATCTAGTGGAGAATCCGAGTCTCAATGATACATAGTCCAAGGGAATGACTCCCTTGAGGTACACTCGAAAACTCAATTAGATAATGATGATAGTGCTAGTTCTTCAAATGAATATGTTGATGCCAATGCTTTGAATGAAGAACTATCATTGTGTGTGAAAAATTGATTAAAAAATATAACATTTTGAAAAAGAAGAGTTTTGAACTTAATAAAGAAAATAAAGCTTTATGTTCAAACTTGACATGTGTTTGCAAGAGAAAGTGGAGATTTCTAATGAAAGGGATTCATTGAAATCTAAACTTGAACTTGCCCTAAAAGAAAATGAGTTTTTGAAAAATAAAAATGATGGTGATAATGTGTTGAAGAAAAATGAGATTCTATCTTCAAAATTAGATTCTATTTTAAAAAATAATCATTCTTTGAAAAATGAAATTGATTTCATTACAAAAGAATTAGAAATTTGTTTAAAGAAAAATGAATCTTTAAAATAATATTGATTCACATGTTTGCCATGCTAGTGTAGCTTCACCTAGCATACCTATTGCATGCACCTCTTCTTCTAGGATCAATGATGATTTTTGTTTGTTAAAGAAGAGAGTGGATTGTTTGGGCTCCACTTTGAGCCATTGTGTTTCTAGCCATACACGCTTGGAATCCTTGGTTCGAAAGAAACAAGTTCCACTTATGCTTGCACACCATACACGGCATACACATGCTCCTCACGGTCACGCCTATCACATGTATGCTCATGTGTACACTTGTACACATTGTGGACGTAAGGGCCACCTTGATAAATTTTGTTTTAATCGTATACATGATTGTAATTTAGCAAATAAATTTGTTTGGGTTAGAAAGATGCTAACCCCATGAACCCAAAAAGTTGTGGGTACCAAAGACCATCCCTATTGTATTTGATGTAGGTGTGGGCTCTCGCATAACGTGAGAGCAATGTGCCTTGGAGTGGATGCGTTCCGAGCTACATGTTGACTATTTGGATGCATCACTTTTAAGAGAAGTTTGGTGGGAGGACCACCTTGTTTTGGAGACTAGAGAGGTGCCTTCATCGGTTTTGATATCGATCTCTAACTCCCGTTTATATTTGCATGCTTTTCATGTCTTTGATTTATAACATGACTTGTTTTATTGTTCATTATGCTATGCCATGTTTATTAGAATAGTGATATACATGTTTAGTTATTTGAGACACCCATGTTTAATATGGCTCTATATCTATATGTTCTCACCTTGTTTTTTAACTAATATGTATGTCCTAGATCTAATGCACATGCATATACATAATGATCATATGGATGTTTATAACCTTTGTTTTTGATGCTTCATGATTTGATTACTTGTTTAAATGTTAGTTTCATTAAGACTAGGATTTATACTTGTACATATGTTGGGCCACAAATAAATTATTATATGTTTGAGCTTGAACGCTTATTTATACCCATTAGATGTGCTAGTATAGTCTAGTTTTGATGATTCATGCATTTGACTTGTATTCCCATTTTTTTTTGACATGTTTTATGATCATGTGTTTTCACTTCATGTATATATCCATCTTATCTAAATTATTGATTATACATATACATCCTTTTGAGCCACGTGCCTTCATGCATATACATTTGTGGACTCGTTATGTTTGGATATGTATGTATGCTTTAGTTTGTACTTGACATACATATGCCTTGAAGAAATCGATTTTTGATGATTTTCATGTTTTAAGGAATATCGAGCTTGAATGTCTATTTTCATGATTATTTGTGTCACATAACACTTGTACACTCACTTCATTTAAATGTTTCTTATGATTATGTTTTTCATGAGTATGTATGGACTTTATGGACTTCGAGTGTTTAGTGCCATGTGATTTACATGTATTTCATGAAATCTAATTTTGTTTTATTCCTTACTTGAAGGATTTTGTACTAGTTTAGAAGTTTTTCATTTAACTAGTTGCGAGATTCTTCGTTATGGTAGAGTTTTCAAACATACTATATTTTTCAAGCCTATTTTTGAAAACCCCTACCTTCCAAGGGTGGTTGGATGGGAGATCATGCTCATGTATGCTTTATAGTGAAATCATTTTAAACATGAACATGAATGGGTGGTAGGTTATATGAGGTATCACTTGATATTATTGTTGTTTCAATTGGTATCATTGGATTCTTTCAATTAGTATCAATATTGACATTTCTTGTATACTCATATATATTTTTATGTATGTATGCCTTCATTTCCTATAGTATCAATTTCAATTGGTATATAATTTTCATACATATATATGTTTATGCTAAAACTTGAATTTTTAATGAATATCATATTTCAATTGATTAGTTTTTCAATTGGATGCTAATACAAGCTTTTGCATAATTTCAATTGGTATTTCATAAAGGGGGAGAAAACTCATATTTTATCTTTCAATTGATATTTTGTTTACCCTAGATTTCCACTCCCTTACTTTATGATAGAAAATAAATTAAAAATTGTAAAATATTATAATTTCAATTGGTATCATATGCTTAAAAAGAATAATACTCTTTATTGATATCAAGATGTTTATTTAAATGTTTTTAATTAGTATCAAGATGCTTTTGCTTCTTAAAATTGGTATCATTGTTTTTATGTTTCCTTTCAATTGGTATCAAGATGCACTACTATGACATATTTTTTTTGGTATCTTAATTGATTGTCACTCCTTATTTACATCATTTTTGTTTTTAGACAAAAGGGGGAGAACATTGCATTTATTGTTTTTAACCCCTTTGTTGATTCTTTGGTTCGAAAAAAAAAGGGGAGAAGAATTTATTGATTTGTTTTTACTTTGACCCTTTGTTGATGATTGACAAAAAAGGGGAGAAGTATTTGGTATATATGCATGTTTTCAGGATTTATGTTTATGCATATATGTTTTGTTTTGCAAATTAGAGAAAAAGAATTTATGAGTTTTATGTTTGATTGACATGTTTATCTCCTTATATTTGCATACATGTCTCCTTATATTTGCATACATGTTTATTTTTGCATGCGCTTCATTGCCATATTTTATTGCTTATTTCCTATGCATGAGTTAAGGGGGAGCTTCTTTAAAGCTTAACTTTAATCCATGTATATATAACTTCATGAGTTTTGTCATCATTAAAAATGGGGAGATTGTTGGCCCAGAGGCCTTCCACAATAGTTTTGATGATGATTAACTCATGTAGTTATGTTTACTAATAATCTTGTGATGTTTAGCTTCATATCATTAATCAAGATATTAGTTGGTGATTAGTTTCAATAAAGGAGTTTGAAAGCTTTCACATGGTGATTCAAGAGCCCGAGCATCAAGATCATACATTGCACTCGTTGGAGTCAAGCTCGGTGGATCACGTTTTGGATCGAGTCAACTTGAAGATGGAGTTCGTCAAGAAGACTTAGGTATCCATAGTTTAGTTTAGTGTGTTTTAGATCCATGTGTAAAGATTAGAATAGTATGATATGCTCAAGTTCACAATACACACGTTTTATGTTTTAGATATTGGTTTTTCGGTTTTTGGTTTAATCGATATTTGTTTTCATGAATAATAGATCAAAATAAGTTTAAATGGTTTATATGTATAGTAGATGTATTCTATATACATGCATACTTAACTTCCTAGACAAACTTATTTTGACTTTCCTATTCATGTATTGAAAAATCCAAATTTGAAAAATACAGTGTTTAGTTTTTGATAAAATTTATAAGACACAAAAATGGTTCAATATGCTTGGTATTTGAGTTGAAATTTTTATCACATGTTTGTATATCAATGCAAAATGATAAAACTATTTTTGTAGATTTTTAGAAGTTTTTATGGAATTTTTAGAATATTTAAAAACCAGGTTTTCTGACCCAGTTGGCCTCTGCCAGGCTCTGGCGGTCGGCCGGCCGGTCGACCGGGCTCCAGAGTCGGTCGATCGGACGGTAGACCGACGTGCACAAGGCTGTGCACGTTTGGCCAGTCAATTGGGCCGGTCGACCGGGCAGTCGACCGGCCAGAGAGCTCTGCTCTCTGTAAAATTTTGGTCGACCGACTGGTCGACCACAGTTCCCCAACGGTCATTTTTTTCGACCGTTGGCGGTCGACCGGGCGGCTGACCGCCAGCTGTTCTGGCTGACAGAAACAGCCAAACGGCTATTTTTGTGGGAGCCTATATAAGCCCCATTTCTTGGGGATTTTTAAAAAGATTTTCAAGAGGAAAAATTTACTTATTCTTCAGAGTTTAAAAGAAGTTTTCAAAGTGTTTTAAAGCTTTAAAGATTTCATCTTTGTTTTATTTTAAGGGTTTTGAAAAATCAAAGAAAACTAGGTTTTTGGGATATTGTTTTGGATCCTCATTTCTATCATTTACAAGAAATTTCCCAAGTAGTTTTTCTTTGTTATTTGATTTCCAAAAACACCTTGATTTTCACACTTGAGCTATCTTCTATCCTATTCTATAGGATCATTTATTTGTGGGAAAATTGGTTTGTGGTTGAGATATACCACTTGTTGTAAAAACCCTTTCTTTGTGGGTGCTCCCTCTTTGGTAGAGGTTGAGGTTGTGGTTTACTCCCTCTAGTGTGAGGTGGAGTTGGTTGGTGTTTGTATCCTTCTTCAGTAGAGGTGATTTGTTGTTGTTTGGCTATGAGCCTCTCCCTCTTCGGTAGAGGTGGATTGTCTTTGTATTACCTCGGTGGCATTGTATTGGTTGAGAGAGGAGTTCGGTACTCCTAGTGGATTGGAAATCCTTCTCGGTGAAGGCGGGAACGTAGAGCTCGGTGATCGTATCTCGAAACACATCTTTGTCTTTACGTTTGATCCATTGACTCTCAACTCTCTCTCTTTATTATTGTGCCTTGCATTTATTCATATTGCTCATTCATATTATATGCTTGGTTGTGTTTTCTTGTGTGCCTCACTTGTGCTTAACCACGAGAGCTTCATATAGCGCCTCAACTCTTGTTCAGAGGAATTAAGAGGAGTTAGTCCAGAGCCCTTCACGGGGAATTCGTCTACACTCATTGGTTGTACTAAGTGTAGTTGCAAATTAGTTTTAACTTCGCATTTAGTTTCTAGATTAGCCATATCACCTATTCACCCCCCTCTAGGTGATTTCAATTTAAACTCTCATGTTTGCCATGCTAGTGTAACTTCACATTCTAGCTCACCTATTGCATGCACCTCTTCTTCCATGATTGAAAATGATATTTGTATGCTTAAGAATAGTGTGGATTGTTTGGGCTCCACTTTGAGCCATTGTACCATGAACCATACACGGTTGGAATTCATGTTTCGCAAGAAACAAGTTCCATCTATGCATGCACACTATACACAGCGTACACATGCTCCCCACGTTCACACCCATCACACAATGTATGCTCATGTGTACACATGTGCACATTTTGGACATAAGGGCCACCTTGTTAAGTTTTGTTATGATCATATACATGATTCAAATTTAGCAACTAAATTTATTTGGGTTAGGAAAGGAGCTAACCCCCATGGACCAAAAAGAGTGTGGGTACCAAAGACCACTCCTATTTTTGATGTAGGTGTGGGCTCTCACATGACGTGTGAGTGATGGTGCCTTGAGGTGGATGCGTTCCGAGCTTAAAGAGGACAATTTGGATGCATCACTTTCAAGGAGAGTTTGGTGGGAAGACCACCATGGTTTGGAGACATAGAGATATACCCTCATCGGTTTTGGTAACGATCTCTTACTCCTCATTTATGTTTACATGCTTTTCATATTGTTAATTTTTAGCATGTCATGTTCTAATGTTTCATGATTAGGATGTTAAATGTCATGATATTTAGATTAGTGATATGCATGATTAGTATTTGAGACACCCATGTTTATATGGATTTATATTTAGTGTTCTCACTTTAGTTTAACAAATGTGTATGTCCTAGATCTAATGCATGTTCATTTACCATAATGATCATATAAGTTTTGTTTTGATTTCTATACTTCATGCTTTGATTACATGTCTAGATGTTAGTTTTCATTAAAACTTAGGTATATACTTATACAACTAGTGAGCCACAAATAGATTATCATGTGTTTGTGCTTAAACGCTCATTTGTACTTATTAGATGTACCAGTATAGTCTAGTTTTGATGATTCATATGTTTTAACTTGTATTCCTATTTTGTACATATTTTTCATGCTTATGTTAAACTTCATGTATATGTCCATTTTGTCCAAACTAATAGTTATACATATACATTCTTGAGCCACTTGCCTTCATGCATATACTTTTGTGGACTCATTCATATTTAGATATGTATGTATGCTCTAGTTTGTACAAGATATACATATGCCTTGAAGATTAAATTATTTTGATGAAAATTAGATTTTTCTTATTTTTCATGTTTCAAGGAATTTCATTATGAGCTTGATTGCTTATTTCCATGACTTGTCTTTTACAAAACTTGTACACTCATATTACTTGATATTTTCTCATGATTTTATTTTCGTGAGTATTATATACGCTATATAGATTTTGAGTGACATTGGTTTAGTGATTTTCATATTTTATGGAATATATTCTTGTTTTATTCCTTACTTGAAGGATTTCATACTAGTTTTCAAATTTATCATATAACTAGTTCGTATTCTTCATTTTGGAAGAGTTTTCAATTATGCTAAACTATTTTCAAACCTATTTTTGAAAACCCTTTCCTTCCAAGGGTGGCTGGTTGGGCAACCATGCCTTGTATGCTCTTAATTGAAAATCTATTTAAACATGTGCATGAATGGGCTGTAGGGAATATGAGTTATACACTTGATTCTTATTATACTTTCAATTGGTATCATTAGATCTTTTCAATTGGTATCACTATTGAGATTTTTTTTGTATACTCATATATATTCTTATATATGTATGCTTACACTTCAAATAGTATCAATTTCGATTGGTATTCATGTTTTCATACATATATATATTTTATTTGTGCTTACTATATCTCTATATCTTTGAGCACAAATTTTGGTTATGCTAAGCTTGATTTCTTAAATGACTATTATATTTCAATTGATTATATTTTAATTGGTATCTTATACAAGCTTATACATTATTTTGTTTGGCATTTCATACAGAGGGAGAAAATTTTTATTTCACCTTTTAATTGATTTTGTTTACCATTAGTATTTTACTCCCACACTTTATGTTGAAAAATGATTGAAAAATAAGATTGATTTTTTTTGGTATCATATGCTTCTAATGAAAAATTACTTTCAATTGATACTAATTTTTACAATTGGTATCAAGATTACCTATATGTTTACATCTTTTAATTGATATCATAATTTTTTTTATGTTTTATTTACTTTCAAGTGGTATAATATAGACATGTTTATTTAAATTTATATTAAAAATATTTGTTTTATGTACTTTCAATTGGTATGTTTATTTATTTTCAATTGATATCATGATGCACTAAATTGATATATTTTTTTCAATTGGTAGCATAATGTTTTGATTTGATTTCACCCCTTGTTGATTTTTTTTCTCAGACAAAAAGGGAAAGAACATTGTTTTATTGTTTACTTTAACCCCTTTATTGATGATTGACAAAAAGAGGGAGAAGTATTTGAGTTTATATGCATGTTTATTTGAGTTTATATGCATGCTTATTGTTTATTTGTAAGTTTATATCAAAGTTTGTTTTATGTTTTGATGTTTTGTTGATATTAGTATCAAGAGCATGGATATTAGTATCAAGAACATATTTTGTTATTTTATTTTATTGGTATCAAGAACTTTTATTAAAATTTTTATTATTGGTACCAAGAGCTTTTATTGATTATCCTTCAATGGGTATCAAGAGCTTTTATTGTTTTTATTGATAAAGCTTTCAATTGAAATTTTTATTGGTATCAAGAGCAATTATTTAAAGAACATGTTTATTCTAAATTTATATTTTCAATTGGCATTTAAGAACATGTTTATTTCAAAAAGAGGGAAAAGGAATTAATTTTTAAAATTTGGTATCAAGAGCATGTTTCTTTCATTGTTTTATGCATGTTTATACATATTCATGTTTAACATTCATTACATATCTTATTGTTTATTGCTATGCATGAGTTAAGGGGGAGCTTCTTTGAAACTTAACATTAATTCATGCATATATAACTCTATGAGTTTTGTCATCATCAAAAAGAGGGAGATTGTTAGCCTAGAGGCCTTTCACTCTAGTTTTGATGATGATTAACTCATGTAGTTATAATTTGCTAATAATCTTGTGATATTTAGTTTCAAATATTTAACCAAGATATTAGTAGGTGATTAGCTTCAACAAAGGTGTTTTGGAGCTTTCACATGGTGATTCAAGAGCTCGAGCGTCAAGTTCATATCTAGCACTCATTGGAGTCAAGCTCAGTGGATCACTTTGGATCGAGTCGACTTGGAGACGGCGCTCTACAAGAAGACCTCGGCTTGTTTTATAATAGTTAGTTTAGATCCATTGTAAAGATTAGATAGTGTGCTATGCTCAAGTTCACAACACACACACGATTCATGTTTTGGTTTTGGTTTTTGGTTTAACCGATCTTAGTTTTCATGAAAGGTATTGAATAAAAACAAGTTTACATGATTTAATGTATATTAAATTTGATCTATATACATGTATGCTTCATATTCTTAAGAAAGCTTATTTTGATAACCTATCATGTATTTGGGTTTTGTATTTAAACAAAACTTATTTTCGGATTTAATGTCAAAAACGTTGATATATATATCTCTTTCATGTATATTGGATTCTATCCATATACTATATGCTTCAAAGTTGTTTAAATATCATGTTTTTGTATTTACATGTGTTTTGAAAAAATCGGATTTCCATTTTAAATATCTAAGTTTTGGAAAATACAAAATTTGGTTTAAGGTAAATTTTTCAAGTCACAAAAATGGTTCAAAATGTTTGTAATATGGTTTGATTTTTACTCAAACATGTTTGTATTTCAAAGATATAACAAGAACCGATTTTTGTAGAATTTTAAATATTTATGGGATTTATTTGACAATAAAAAGACCAGTTTTCAAGTCCTGTATTTTGCCCTGCCAAGCTCTGGCGGTCGACCGGGACGGTCGACCGGACCAGTGGTCGGTCGACTGGACTGGTCACCGATGTGCACAAGACGTGCACAAAGGCTAGTATGTTTGGCCGGTCGACCAAGCGGTCGACCGACTGAAGTCAGCCCACTCTCGGGTTGGCTCGGTCGACCGGGCGGTCAACCGGCCAGAGAGCCATTGCTCTATGGTTCTGGGCACGGTCGACCGGGTGGTCGACCGGAAGGCTCAACGGTCGATTTTTTGACCGCCGGTCGGTCGACCGGTCGGCCAATCTGGGCCTTTTCTGCTGCCAACGGGTAGATTCCAAATGGGGTATAAATATCCCCCATTTAAGTTGTTTCTCAACAAGTTTTTAAAGAGCAAAAATTCCATCTTCTCTAGTATTTTATACAAGTTTTCAAAAGAGTTTTTAGAGCCAAAAGGATTCATCTTTATTTGTTTTAAAGGGTTGAAAAAATCAAAGAAAAATTGGATATTTGGGATATTGGTTTTGATCTTCATTTCAATCTTATTCTAGTTGTTTTGCCAAGTATTTTTCTTTATGTTTTTATTTCCAAACTCTTTATGTTCCACACTTGAGCTTATCTTGCTATCCTATTTATTAGGATCTTTGTTTTGTGGGAAAAAATTGGTCTGTGGTTGCGATAGACCACCAAGTTGTAAACCTTTCATCTTTGTGATATCCCTCTAGTGAGAGGTGATTGAGTTGGTATCCCTCTTGTGTAGAGGTGATTGTGAAAGTATTGTTTGGCTCCCTCTAGTGAGAGGTAGAGATTTTGTTGGAATCCCTCAAGTGTGAGGTGATTGATTTGTTGTTGGCCAAGTGCCTATCCCTCTAAGTGTAGAGGTGATTTTTTTGTGCCTGCCTCTAAGTGTAGAGGTTGTATTTGTTGGAGAGAGGAGTTGTGTACTCCCAATTGTAATTGCCCCAAATCCTCAATAGAGGTTCCTTGTGTGGGAAGTCCTGTGTGGACAAGTTAGTAGAAATCCTTCTGTGTGAAGACGGGGACGTAGAGCTGTGTGCTCGAATCTCGAAGTATATTCGTGTGTTTGCGTTTGATCCACTTTCTCTAACTCTCTCTTACTTTGTGCATTGATTCATATTGTCATATCATATACATGTTTGTGTTGTTTGTGTGTGCCTCACTTGTGTTTAACCACGAAAGCTTCATATAGCACCTCAACTCTTATTCAGAGGAATCAAGAGGAGTTAGTTCATAGCCCTTCGCCGGGAATTCGGCTACACTCGTTGGTTACACTAAGTGTGTTGCAATTCAGCTTAATTTCTGCATTTTGTTAATAGATTAGCCGTACACCTATTCATCCCCCCTTTAGGTGTACTTTCAATGTTAGGAATGGATGGATGTCATAACTGTCTCCGAGTGAAGGAAATCCCATCAGTGGGGCGTGTGGACGGATATATGTACTGCAAAAGTTAGGAGCATAGAATAATATTTATCCAAAAATGCAATACATAAAGTTAGGATTGGAAAGAAGTACACTCTGTATGAAGTGGAATTCGGGTAGTCAGTTAAACGTCTTGTACTTGGTCATCAAGTTCTGCTCCCGAGGAGGTTGCGTGTTCATATGTCTGGAAATTGCCCCAAAGTGAGGATGTACTCTTTGTGGAAGCTCTATTGGATGAGCACTTTCAGCTACTTTCAGAGGGCCCAACAATGGATGGTTTGGTGCCCTTTATATTTGTGAAAGGAGTAGTATTCCTCAGACCCAGGAAGTGAGGGATTGTGCTGGATCGACTTCGGGCGTCTGGCCCACGATTGATCTTTGAAGGCGTTGAAGACTTCGTTGGCCGAGAGTTCAACGAAATGAAGCATTCCATCGATCTGTAACTTTGGAGTGGACTTGGTAGGAGGATAGGGAGCACCAACTTCTTGTAAAGAGGTTTCCCGGTGCCACTCTTGAGCGGGGATGGGAGCTTCATGAGGGGATTTTGACTTTCCTTTATCACCGCTTGGTTTCACAGAGTACTTGGAGGAAGCCTTCATCGCCTCTTCTAGCTGGATGTAAGGTTGAGCTTGGGAAAGGATCTCACTCATCTTGGAAATGTTATGCTTTATGAGGTATTTGTACAGGGGCTGCGTGACCTGCTGCCCTCTAATTAATGCAAGTGTGGAGACTTCCTCACCACAGTTGAGACCTCCTTACCACAGTTGGAGACTTTGGTCAGCTGGATCTAAAAAAAGTTGATGTATCGTCTTGAAGGATGGAGGTGATGGTTGTTTCTCTTGGCTTCTTTGCAAGAGGTGTACTATGCAGAAAAGGCCTTGGTGACCTCCGAGAAGTTGTGGAAAAAGCGTGGTGGCAGGAAGTAGAACCAATCTGATGTCGCGTTCATCAAGCTGGATGGAAAGGTGAGGCACATGACTAGGTCATTGTAGGAGTAAATCACCATTTTGTCTCGGAAGTGTTGGATGTGCTAAACTGGATCACTCACTCCAAAGTAGTTATCAAAGGTAGGAGTCGACAAATTTCTTGGGAATTCACACTCCTGGATATCTTGGGAGAGAAGAGAGTTGTGGATGAGAGTAGTTGGGATCAGGTGCTGAGGCAGCTTGGCCTCCACGATTCGTTTCTGGATCAGCTCGTTGAGGGTATGGAGTCTAGGGGATCTATTGCCCTCGGGATCACCCTCTGTTTGTGTAAAGTTATCCTGGAGGACTGTCAGTTAGTAGTTTTAGCTCTCTTGTACTCGAATGATGTTCTCACGGTCGAGCGCCATTTGTTTTCGCTCACGATCAGATTGCAGCTACTGCTCCTTCATTTGTTCTCTCATCTCGTAGAGTATCAGAAATAGTTGATCTTCTTATTGTTGAGATGGTTATACATCGGAAAAATGTTTTTGCGGTGAGATGGAGCTGGTGTTCTCGATATGCGGTTGATTACAAGTTGGCAGGGATGCCTTACCTCTACTGGTTGTGATGGCGCTGCCTTTGGAAGTTGCATCGCTGGCGATTTGCTTTCGTAGAGCCATCGTTGATCTGTTAGAAGATTTTTGAGGAAGGTTATGGGAGAAGTGATCTTAAGTGTAGGGACTCAGATTTTAATGAAAGCACTAAAATATAGATGTAAATTACATGGAAGAATTTATCTACGCTCAAATTTGTAAGAGTGATAGTAATACAGTGCAAACACCAGAGAATATATGTGAAAAACCTACAGAGGGAAAAAACCATAGGGCCAAGAGAAAAAGATTTCACTAAATCAAAGGGATTACAAGGAGCTTTCAATGCTCTATTACAGATTGAATTCTCTAAGGTTCGATCCCTCGGGTCCCTTTTGCTTGATAAAGGTTCAAGTATATAAATATCTTGCATGTCATAATCAAAGGTGCAGATATTAAGAATCTGCATAACGGCAAGATTTACACGTTGGGATTTCTACATAACTACTCGGATTATGCTCTTGATTATTGAGAGTGATTTATGCTACCATCTAAAATAGTCTGTGCTGGAGAAGGGGCTATTACAATGTTTAAAACGTGGGATGATATGACAGCGTAACTGGCTTCAGGAGTTAAGGGAGTCCTGCTTGCTGATATTAAAAGTAAAAATCAATGAGGTCGGTTACCATAGTTGTTTTAATTGGAGCGGGAGGAGTTGACCTCGGGAACGAATGAGTCATGCTTTGAAAAGTGATCGGAGCATGGGAGTTCTCGGGGCGGTGGTGTCCTTGGAAAAAGAAGTGACCTCGGTAACGGCTGAGTGGTGCTCAGAAAAGTGCTCTGTCAGCATGTCTTGTTGTCTGTTTCGGGCATTCTTGATTGAGGTGGGACACATGTTACGATCTTGGTGCAGATTAAAATCTGACCACCACATCATGGTAAAAGGTTTGATGGGGATCAAAGTAGTTTGATGTGTAAACTAAAGAAAGGGGGATTCAATGATGACATATATATTTTGTCTCTCGGTGTCTCTTTTGATCTCCAACGTAGGTACATTTATGAATCATTTATTTACAATGGTTTAAGCTGTACAATTGTAATTTACCGGATTTACTTAGATGATAAAAGAAAGTTTACGGAAGATTACTATCAGAGAACTTAGGGTATAGTCACCAAAAATATTAAAATTCAGTTGATTCTAGTTTTAGTTTCCAAAATCCTTCACATCTTAAGATCATCTATATGTTTGCCTTAATTAGTATACTGGTTGAAACATTATCCATAGTTAACTCTTTAATAAACCTGAATGGCATTGTTCCACATCTTTTCTTTCAAAATATATTGCCCATCAAAGTTAGTTGAATTTCAGATTTCATAGTGACAATATGTAGCCTCTTTTCCACAAAACTGGCTCCATAAGGAAATAAACAAACCAAAATTCTCGATCAAGGAAACATCTATGTAAAGTTTTCAATAATCCTATGATCAATTATTTAAGACCGTGTGTGACAGAGGCTTTATGTCTCATGATAGCTATTTTATTTATTTTTTATAGTATACATGTAAGTAGTGTTATACTCTTATATATATACTAGCAAGTATCCCCTGCTGATAGTAGGCTGAGGCAAGCAAAGCAAACTTTACAATTATCAATTACAGTTATTATTTTCAGTACAACTAAATTCTTAAAAATTAAAGAACATCGGTAATAATTATAGAAATAAAATAATTATATGAATTATTACTATCATAATTTAAATATAATCATTAATAATTAAAAACTAGGAAATTAGTTAATTAATCAAAAATTGAAAGAATTACATATGAAATTTCACTACATCCACCTACTTTGCTTCATAATTAGGAAAAAAACTCAGTTTCATAATTTGCTTCACTACAGTCTCATCCACGTCATCATAAATTGATTCTTCTCAACCACCACTTCTTTATATATTTTCATTTCCTCTTTCACCCTTCCCCATCACACCCGATATTGCTCTCCCCTCAATCCTGACCTCGACGCAGAGTAATTCACGCTCAGGTCGTCGTATGGGTTAGAAAGGGGGAGCCCCATTCCCAGGGTCGATGGCGGAGCTCCTGAATTTTTTTTTTTTGTGATCAACTACTTGTAATTCTCGTTTGTTCTTACTCGCGATGAGTTTTGTTTATGTTTAGATATGGAAAGCATTAGGGATCAATCGATGACAGTGGGCGGGGGTTTGCTGCTGATGATGATGATGCTGATATGAGAATTGCGACTTATGATCGCAGTCTTCTGTAAGGACTGACTTAGAAATAGGGCATTTTATAAGGACTGTGATTATGGTGTGATCATGTTGGCCCAGAGGCCTTCCACTCTAGTTTTGATGATGATTAACTCATGTAATTATAATTTACAAATAATCTTGTGATATTTAGTTTCAGATATATAACCAAGATATTAGTAGGTGATCAGCTTCAACAAAGGTATTTTGGAGCTTTCACATGGTGATTCAAGAGCTCGAGCGTCAAGTTCATATCTTGCACTCGGTTGGAGTCAAGCTCGGGGAATCGCGTTTAGATCGAATCAGCTTGGAGACAAGAAGGCTTCAGTTTGTTTAGTTAAGATTTAGTTTAGATCCATTGTGAAGATTAGATAGTGTGATATGCTTAAGTTCACAACACACACACGTTTCATGTTTTGGTTTTGGTTTTCAGTTTAACCGATCTTGGTTTTCATGAATAGATAGAATCAAAACAAGTTAACATGGTTTAATGTATATTAGATTTGATCTATATACATCTATGCTTTACATACTTAGAAAAACCTATTTTGATACACTATTCATGTGTATGGAGTTTTGTATTTAGATAAAACCTATTTTTGGATTTAATGTCAAAAACATAGATATAATACCTTTCATGTATAACTATATGCTTCAAAGTTGTTTAAATATCATGTTTTTGTATTTACATGTGTTTTGAAAAAATTGGATTTCCATTTCAAAAATTCTATTTTTGGAAAATACAGAATTTGATTTAAGGTAAATTTTTCAAGTCAAAAAAATGTTTCAAAATGTTTGTAACATGATTTGATTTTTACTCAAACATGTTTGTATTTCAAAGATATAATATGAACTAATTTTTATGGAATTTGTGTGATTTTATGAGATTTAATTAAGGACAAAAACCTAAGTTTTTAAGACCCATTTTAGCTGGACTGGCTGGCTGCCGGTCGACCGGACTGTTCGACCGTAGCAGTGGACGGTCGACCGGGCTGGTCGACCGACGTGCACAGAGCGTGCACGCAGCCAGGCTGGGAAGGCCGGTCGACCTCCAGAGAGCTCTGCTCTCTGGAAAAGCCTCCGGTCGACCGGGTCGGTCGATCGGCCAGAGAGTCTGCTCTCTGTTTCCAGCTCGGTCGACCGGGCGGTCGACTGGCCAGAGAGCAATTGCTCTCTGGATCTGGCACGGTCGACCGGGCGGTTGACCGGAGGGCTCAACGGTCAAATTTTTGACCATTGACCGGTTGACTGGAAAGGCAAATTGGCCCTTTTCAGCTGCCAACGGGCAGATTTTTAAATGGGTTATAAATAGCCCATTTGAGTTGGTTTTTGAACAAGATTTTCAAGAGCAAAATTTCTCTCATTTACAAGTGTTTTAATACAAGTTTTCAAAAGAGTTTTTAAGTCAAAAGGATTCATCTTTATTTGTTTTAAAGGGTTGGAAAATTCAATGAAAAACAAAGTCTTTGGGATTATTTTTGATCTTTAATTTATATTCATTCTACAAGTTTTCCCAAGAGTTTTTCTTTGAGTTTTTGATTTCCGAACTCTTTATTTCTCACACTTGAGCTTATCATTCTATCCTATCTATAGGATCTTTGTTTTAGTGAGAAAATTGGTTTGTGGTTGTTAGACCATCAAGTTGTAAACCTTCCATTGATTATGATATCCCTCTAGTGAGAGGTGATTGAGTTATTATCCCTCAAGTGTGAGGTGATAGTGGAAGTGGTATTTGGCTCCCTCTAGTGAGAGACGGAGATTGTGTTGGAATCCCTTAAGTATGAGGTGATTGTTGTTTGAGTGGCTTCGTGCCTATTCCTCTAAGTGTAGAGGTAATTTATTTATGCTTTGCCTCTAGTGAGAGGTTGTATTGGTTGAGAGAGGAGTTGTGTACTCCCGGTTGTATTTGCCCGAAATCTTCAGTGGAGGTTCCCAGTGTGGGAAGTCCTGTGTGGACGAGTTAGTGAAAATCCTTCTTCGTGAAGGCGGGGACGTAGAGTTGTATGCTCGAACCTCGAAACATATCTTGATGTTTGCGTTTGATCCACTTTCTCTAACTCTCTCTCTTACTTTGTGCATTAATTTATATTATCATATCATATACATGCTTGGTTTGTTTGTGTGCCTTACTTGTGTTTAACCAAGAGAGCTTCATATAGTACCTCAACTCTTATTCAGAGGAATTCAGAGGAGTTAGTCCAGAGCCCTTCACCGGGAATTCGACTATACTCTTTGGTTACACTAAGTGTGTTGCATTAAGTTTTTAATTTCTGTATTATTGTTCATAGATTAGCCGTACACCTATTCACCCCCCTCTAGGTGTATTTTCAATTGGTATCAGAGCCTACGCTCCTGATATTAGGTTTAATCACCTAGGAGTGTGATCTTGATTTTGCTAATCTAAATTTGCATTTGCACACTTATGGACTTCATGACCCCACCTATGTTTGGTACTTTCAACATTGTTGTTTGGAAGGCTAGGATGTCCATGTACCTAAAAACCCTAGGCTTGCATGTTTTCCTTGCCGCTACCAAGAAATCCTATCTTGGTAATAGCAAGCATATAGAAGCCAATGCACAAGCCCTTGAAGCACTTAGAAGCACGCTTAACAAAGAATATCTTATGATGGTTTCTAACTGTGATTCCACTTTTGCAGTGTGGAACACGTTGACCTCCTCCAAACTTCAAACGCTAACCATTGTGGAGGATGAATCTAGTGGAGAGTCCGAGCAACATTGCTACATGGTCCAAGGAAATGACTCTCTTGAGGTAAACTCAGAAACTCAATTAGATAATGATGATTCGAGTTCTTCTAGTAATGATTATATTGATGCCAATACTTTGAATGAAGAACTCTCCATTGTTTGTGAAAAATTGCTTGAAAAATATAAGCTTTTGAAAAAGAAGAGTTTTGGACTTAATAAAGTAAATAGGGATTTGTGTTTAAAACTAGATTTGATTTTGCAAGAGAAAGTGGAGATTTCTAATGAAAGGGATTCATTGAAATTCAAACTTGACCTTGCTCTAAAAGAAAATAAAATTTTAAAAAATAAAAATGATTGTAAAAATGTTTTGAAGAAAAATGAAACTTTAACTTCAAAAACTTGATTTTGTCTTAAAAGAGAATGCATCCTTGAATAACAAAATTGCTTCTATTTTAAAGGAATTAGATTTGGTTTCCAAGAAAAACATTTCTTTGAAAAATGATTTAGATTCTCATGTTTACCATGCTAGTGTAGCTTCACATTCTACCTCACCTATTGCATGCTCCACTTTATCTTCAAGTATTAAAAATGATATAAATATTTTGAAGAAAAGTGTTGATTGTTTGGGCTCCACTTTGAGCCATTGTGCCATGAACCACACACGTTTGGAATCCATGTTTCGCAAGAAACAAATTCCATCTATGCATGCACACAAACCACGGCATACACATGTGTTGGTCCAAAGGCCCATCACTCTAGTTTTGATGATGATCAACTCATGTAGTTATAGTACTAATGATCTTGTGTTTAATTAGTCTCAGATTTGTGATCATGATCTTAGTAAGTGTTTAGCTTCAACAAAGGATTTAAAGTTAAGTATTGGAGCTAGCACGGTTTGATTCAAGAACCTATGCATCAAGACCACATCAAGTACTCAAGAGGAATCTAGCTCTTTGGATCAAAATTTGGACCAAGTCAAGAAGGAGAAGAAGACTTCAAGTGAAGACTTCAAGAGGAGACTTTTGTCTAGGTTTGTTTTGTTAAGATTGTGTTTTTAGATAAAATGTAAAGGATAGAATAGTTAGTGGATTGCTTAAGTACATATACACACACACTCAAGATTTATTTGTGTTTTCATAAAAGAGTTTTTATTTTAGAAAAATACAAAAGAGTTTTCATTTAGGAAAAATACCGTTTTGGTTTTTGGAGTTTAATATATACATGTGTTTTAACCAAAACTATTTTAGTGCTTATTATCAAAAATATAGATATTTCATAATTTATGTGTAGTGGATCATATCCATACACTCTATGCTTTAAAAGTGTTTAAAATATCTTGTTTTTGTATTTGGCGAAGTTTTGCAAAAAATCTATTTGGAAAAATACAGATTTGTTTTGACCCAAAATTTCTAAGTTACAAAAATAGTTCAAAATGTTTGTAACATGTCTTGATTTTACTCAAACATCTTTGTTTATCAAAGTATTATACTAAACTTATTTTTGTAGATTTTTAGAGATTTTATGGGATTTTATTAAAGTCAAAAAGCCAAGTTTTTAATACCCATAATCCCAGTTCTGGCTTCTGCCGGTCGACAGGGCCGGTCGACAGAGCAATAGTTAGTCGATCGACGTGCACAAACGTGCACGCTAGGTCTGGCTGGAGGGCCGGTCGACCGACCCGGTCGACAGTCCAAAGAGTTTTGCTCTCTAGAAAGCCCCGGTCGACCGGGCCGATCGACCGGCAGAGAGTTCTGCTCTCTATTCTAGGCCACGGTCGACCAGGCTGGTCGACCGCTGGCTCAACGGTCAGAAATCTGATCGTTGGCCGGTCGACCGGAGCGGTCGACCGACAGCCGTCCAGGCTAAATATTAAGCCCAACGACTAGTTTTTGATGGCCTATTTAAAGGGGCTATCATGGGCTGTTTTTAACAAGATTTCAAGTGGATTTTTGCACCAGTTTTTCATACTCTATCAAGAGGTTTTCTCCACTTGTATTTGAGCCAAATACTTCTATTCAAAAGAAGAGTTTATCAAGAGTTTTTAAAAGTGATTTTCTTGAGTTTTTCACCACCACATTCAATCCAAGTTTTCTCACAAACACTTAAGCTTTCCATTGATATATCATCCTATAGGAGAGTTGTTGTGAGATTGTTTTTAGGTAATCAAAGTGTTGTGATCACCAAAGACTTCATCTTTGCTTTGAGGAGGGGGACTTGTGTGTTCGCGGTATTTCGAGTTCTAGTGAGAACTCATTGTAGAGGTGCGGCCTCGGAAAGCTAGTGGGCTTGCGGTGTGTTGTTCTTGCGGGAACAAGAGAGGGACTAGAGAGTCTAAAGAGCTTGTAGGTGTTGCTGTACTAAGTGATCCGATGGGATCGATTTTAGTGGAAATCCTTCATAGTGTTAAAGGCGGGGACGTAGAGCAAGTGTGCTCGAACCTCGAAACAAATCTCTCATGTTTGTAATTGCTCTCTCTATCTCTTACTTGTTTATATCTTGCATGCTCATATTTTCTTTATCTTTATATGCTTGATACATTATGCTTATATTGTTATATGCTTCGGGATTGTTTGTTAACACTTGTATTCAACCAAGAGAGCCAACGCGGCACCTCAACTCTTATCTAGAGGAATCTTGAGGAGTTAGTCCAGAGCCCTTCACGGGGAATTCGACTACACACTTGTGTTATGCTTGGTGATTTAGCTTAAGAGTTTTAGTTTGCATTAATAGTTTTAATTCCACATTAATTGACCTTTAGATTAGCTAATCACCTATTCTCCCCTCCCAGGTGATTACAATTGGTATCAGAGCCACGTGCTCTTGATTTGGGTCTAACAAGCTTGAGTTAAAGATCCTCATTTTATAGCTAATCACAATATTTGTTTGCTCACACATGGATTTCATGTCACCTCCTACCTTTGACATTCTTAACATCCAAACTTGGAAGGTTAAGATGTCTATGTACCTCAAAGGCCTAGGCATTCATGTTCATCTTGCTACTATTAAAGATTCATATGTTAATAATAGTAAGTATATTGAGGCAAACTCAAAAGCCATTAATGCTTTGAAGAGTACCCTAAGTAATGATTATTTATATAGGGTTGCTAATATTGACTCGGCTTTTGTAGTATGGAACACCATCATCTCCCTTAGCGAACCAGAACAATACTATGCGGGGAGCGACTCGAATGTTTGAAGTGAAGCTTCCAACGTATGCTACATGGTCCAAGAGGATAACCCCTTGAGGTAACTACCGAATCTGAGCTAGAAGAGGATGTTGATATGTCCTACAATGAACTTGCTTCATTTTGTCAACAACTTCTTGAAAAATATGACATGCTTAAAAAGGATTATAAGAAAATGAAAATTAAATTTGATTGCTTGTTAAAAAAATGATTCCTTTAAAAATGAAGTTGCTTGCATTTCTAAAGAAAATGAAAGTTTGAAAAATGAAAATATTTCCTTGCTTTCTAAATTGAATGTTCTTTATGAAGGAAATACCACTTTGAAAAATAAAATTGTTTTGGTGGAAAAACAAAAAGAGATTGCTTTGAATGAAAATACTTCTTTGAAAAGAAAAGTTATTGAAAAAGAAAAAGAAAAAGTTTCTAAAAAGAATAAGATTGTTGACCATGCTTTTCAAGCTACTACTAAAAATGAAGTTAAATTTTTAAAAAATAAAATAGATTGTTTGAGCTCAACTTTGACAAATGTGCTTTTAACCATTCTAAATTGGAGTCCTTATTTTCAAAGAAACAAGCTCCACATGTTCATGCCCATCACCCTCAACATGCATATGCACACTTTGCACGCCATGACCACACTCATACACATATGCATCCTAGAGTGTACAAGTGTACACATTGCGATCGCAAAGGCCATTTAGCAAAATTTTATTATGATAAGATAAATGCTTTAAATTTTGCTAATATGAATGTTTGGGTTCCTTACAATGCTAACCCTCAAGGACCCAAAAGAAAATGGGTACCAAAATCCCCACCTTTTGTATTTGATGTAGGTGCGGGCTCTCACAAAACGTGAGAGGGATGGTGCCTTGATGGTGGATGCACATGGACTTGATGGACACACATTTGATGTACCGCTATTAAGGAGGTTTGGTAGGACAACCACCATATTTGGAGATTTGGAGTATGGTTCTTATGTTTTGGTAACTATCTCTTGAAAAACACCTAGAGGGAGGGTGAATAGGTGTAAGTGCTAATCTAAGAAACTTAATGCAAACTAAGTGCGCTAAATGCGGAAGCTAATGCAAATTATGCACAAACTAATACAATGCAACAAGTGTAGCCGAATTCCCCTTGCGAGGCTCTGGACTAACTCCCCTTGATTCCCCTTGAAATGGGTTGAGGTGCTATGTGAAGCTCTTGTTGGATGAGTATAAGTTAGGCACACACACAAGCAATCCAAGCAATGTGCACACACAATCAAGCCAAGCAATAAAGGATATAGCAATATGAAATAATGCAAGGCAACACAAGCAATATGATATGGCAATATGAGTTATGCTCAACACAAACAAATATGATATGATGATATGAAGTATGATGCTTTGCACAATATAAATGAGAGAGAGAGTTAGAGAGACAATGGATCAAAACGCAAACACCAAGATTTGTTTCGAGGTTCGAGCACCTTGCTCTACATCCCCGCCTACACCACCGTGTAGGATTTCCACTATCTCAACTCCCACCGAGGGAACCTCTACCGAAGAGGATTTCTTACAACTCTAGGAGTACCAAACTCCTCTCTCAAACAACAACCTCCTCACAACCGAGGGGTTAGGCCCGTAGCCAATACAACCAACAAATACAACCACAACCTCTACCGAAGGGGCTCACAACAAACACAATCACCAATACCCAAGAGGGATCCAAACCAATACCACTCCGATCACCTCTACCGAAGAGGGATTCACAAAAGCAAGGAGGGTTTACAACAATGAGGTTTACAACAAATAACCTCAAATACTTCTCTCTTTCTTTCTTTTTCCACAAAACAAAGATCCTAATAGTTTAGGATAGAAGATAGCTCAAGTGTGGAATCAAGGTGTTTTGGAAAACCAGCAACAAAGAAAAACTACTTGGGAAATCACTTGTAAAAGATAGAAAATGAAAAACAAAACAATCTCCCAAAACCCTAGCTTTCTTTGATTTTCCAAAAACCCAAAACAAATAAGATGAAATCTTTTGACTTAAAAACTCTTTTAAAAACTCTTTTAAACTCTTCAGAAAACTGAAAATTTTTAGCTCAAAATTCTTGTCTAAAACAATGGAGAAATGGGGTATATATAGCCCCTAGGAAAAACTAGCCGTTAGGCTGATGTGGCAGTCTGACAGACTGCCGGTCGACCGGTCCGGTCGACCGCCAACGGTCAAAAATGTGACCGTTGGGCAATAGCGGTCGACCGGCCCGGTCGACCGAAACAAACTGAGAGCAGAGCTCTCATCTCGGTCGACCGGCCCGGTCGACCGACTACAATGTGTAGCCAGCGTGCACGTTTGTGCACATCGGTCGACCGACCCGGTCGACCGGCCACTTGGTGCGGTCGACCGGTCCGGTCGACCGAACTGGCCTGGCTGGCACAGTGCAGAACTGCACAGATACGGGATTTGAAAATAGGTCTTTTCACTCAATAAAAATCCCATAAATTTACAGTAAATCTAAAAAATAGTTTTAATCACAATAAAAACTGTTTTTAAAAAATATGTTTTTCTAAAACTTGTTTTATCATTTTACTTTGATAACCAAACTTGTGATAAAAATTTCAAGACATATATCAATCATATCAATTCATTTTTGTGTCTTGCCAATTTTGTCAAAAACAAAACTTGTATTTTATCAAACTAGAATTTTCCAAAACATGAATAGGATAGTCAAAATAAGTTTGTCTAGTAAGTTTAAAGCATGTATGTATATCTAGAACATATCTAATATACATAGGTATAAGGTAAACTTGTTTTGATCTATTATTCATGAAAACCAAAAACCAAATCATGAAACGTGTGTGTTTTGTGCACTTGAGCATATCAACTAAACTAAGCTTTACAAATGGATCTAAAAACTCTATCTAAACTAGGATACCTAAGTCTTCTTGTCGATCTTCCATCTTCAAGTAGACTCGGTCCAAACTCCGTGATTCACCAAGTGCAAAGGTATGATCTTTAAGCTTTGGCACCAGAATCATCATGAATAGCTTCTAATCATCTTGTTGAAGCTAATCACCAACCTAATATCCTGTTAATGATCTGAAACTTAGAAACACAAGAATATTAGTAAACATAACTACATGAGTGTTGATCATCATCAAAACTAGAGTGGAAGGCCATTGGGCCAACAATCTCCCCATTTTTGATGATGACAAAACTCATGGAGTTATATATGCATGGATTAAAGATAAGCTTCAAGGAAGCTCCCCCTTAACTCATGCATAGGGATAAACAATAAATATATGCAATGAATATTAAACATGAAACATGCATATGCATAAACAATAAATGGTTCTAGATATCAAATGGAATATTCAAAACAAATAAGCTCTAGATACCAATTACAAAGCAAACTCTATAAATCAATTAAACTTAATATTCTTGAGATTAAAACATAATATATGCATAAACATAAGCATGCATATAAAACTTCATAAATCTTTCTCCCCCTTTTTGTCAATCATCAACAAAGGGGTAATCAAAACCATAAATAAAATGAGGGGTAAAAATCTTTCTTCCCCTTTATGTCAAACAAAACAATAAAAGACAATGTTCTCCCCTTTATGAAATACAAACTAAAGTCATGCATAGTCTTGATAACAATTTAAAAGTAATCAATTTAAACAAAATTGAAACTCAAGCACTAGCATAAACACAAACATATATATGTATGAAAGATAGATACCAATAGAAATTGATATACTTGGAATTTAAAGCATACATACATACAAAACATATATGAGTATACAAGAAGATCAAAATGATACCAATTGAAAGAGTTCAATGATACCAATTGACATAACAATAAGTTCAAGTGTATACATCATATTCTCTACCACCCAATCATAATTCAAGTTTTAAAGATTTTCAATTTAGGGCATACATGAACATGATCTCCCATCCTACCGCCCTTGGAAGGTAGGGGTTTTCAAAGATAGATTTGAAAATGTAATTTTGTTTGAAAATCTCTACCAAAGTGAAGAACATCGCAACTAGTTAAATGGAAAACTTGTTAACTAGTACGAAATCCTTCAAGCAAGGAATAAAACAAAATTGTTTTTCATAAACATGAAATTCACATCATATCAAACACTCAAGTTCAATTAGGCATAAATAAGACTCATGAAAACAAAACATGAGCAAGCAATAGATGTGAGTGTACAAATAAAATATGAAGATCATAAATATGAAAATTAGGCAATAAGCTCAATTATTCTTTAAAACACGAAAATCATCAAAACTATCTAATCTTCAAGGCATATGTATGTCTAATACAAACTAACGTATACACACATATCCAAAACATAAAGAGTCCACAAGATATATGCATTAAGGCACGTGGCTCAAAAAGGATACTCATGTATAGTCAATAGTTTGGATAAGATGGACATATACATGAAGTTAAATATTGACACATAAACATGAAAACATGTAAGGCTAAACTTTCATCAAAGCAATTTTCATTTCAAGGTATATGTATGATTTGTCAACACAAGAAGTATACATACATATCCCTTAAACACACTTTGAGTCCATAATAGATATTTGCATGAAAGGCAAATGACTCAAGGGGTATACATGTATATCTTAAAGTTTGGCAATACAAACATATACATGAAGTGAAATACACAATCATAAAACAAATCCAAAAATGGAATACAAGTTTGAAATGTATGAATCATCAAAACTAGACTATACTTGCACATCTAATGGGTACAAATATGCAATCAAGCCCAAACATACATAGATTTATTTGTGGCCCACTATATGTACAAGTATAATTCCTAGTCTTAATGAAAACTAACACTTAAACATGTAATCAAAACATGACGCATCAAAAACACATATAAAAATCATCATGATAAAAGTCATCATGGAAAACTAAAACATGATTATTATGTGAATTCACATGTATTAGATTCATGATGTACATTATAGCTTAAACATAGGTGAGAACACTAAGTATGGGATCATATAAGCATATGTGTCTCAAATACTATACTTGTATGTCAAGGATCTAATAAACATGGAATGAACATACTAATCCATAGACATCAAAAACATGCCATAAACAAATGAATATGAAAGCATGGGAGTTTAGGAATCGTTACCAAAACCTCAAGGCAACTCTCCTTGTCTCCAAAACTTGGTGGTCTTCTCCACCGTCTCTTCCCTTGAAAGTGATGCATCCAATAGATTTCCTTGATGTCCGGAACGCATCCACTCCAAGGTGTCATCACTCTCACGTCATGTGAGAGCCCACACCTACATCAAAAATAATAGGAGGGGTGGTCTTTGGTACCCATACTCTTTTGGGTCCATGGAGGTTAGTATCTTCTCTAACCCAAACAAAATTCTTTGCTAAATTAGGAGTATGTAATCTATCATAGCAAAATTTAGCAAGGTGGCCCTTACGTCCACAATGTGTACATGTGTACACATGAGCATACGTGTGATGGTGTCCGTGAGGAGCATGTGTATGCCGTAGAGGGTGTGCATGCATAATAGATGGAACTTGTTTCTTTCGAAACAAAGTTTCCAAACGTGTGTGGTTCATGGCACATTGGCTCATAGTGGAGCCCAAACAATCAATCTTCTTCTTAATCAAACAAATATCATCATTAATTTTAGAAGAAGTAGTGTGGCATGCAATAGGTGAAGTGTGTGATACTACCCTAGCATGGCAAACATGTGCATCAATTTTATTTTGTAAAACATTGTTTTTATCTAAACAAACATTCAACTCATTTGAAATAGAAACAATCTTATTTTTCAAAGCAACATTCTCCTTTAAAACAAAATCAATTTTTGAAGTCAAATTTCATTCTTCTTCAAAATAGCATGGCAATCATTTTTAGATTTTAAAAATTCATTTTCATTAAGTGCAAGATCAAGTTGAGATTTTAATGAGTCCCTCTCATTATAGACCTCAACCTTTTCTTGCAAAACACAATCAAGTCTAGAATGCAAACACTTATTTTCTTTTTCAATTTCTAGACTTTTCTTTTTCAAAATCTTATATTTTTCTATCAATTTTTCACACACAATAGATAGTTCTTCATTCAAGGCATGGGGATCAACATAATCATTTGAAGAACTAGCACAATCATTACTATCTAGGTGGGATTCCGAATGTACCTCAAGGGAGTCATTCCCTTGGACCATGAAGCATTGTGAATCGGATTCTCCACTAGATTCCTCTTCTTGGATTGGCAATTGAAGCTTGGAGATGGTGGTTGTTGTCAATAGATTCCATACTGCAAAAGCGGAATCAAAGTTAGAAACACGTAAAAGATAATCTTTAGATAAAGTGCTTCTAATGGCCTCTAGGACTTGTGCATTGGCCCCTATATGATTGCAATCACTAAGGAAGGATTCCTTGGTAATAGCAAGATAAATTTTATGACCTAGGGTTTGTAAATAAACAGTCATCCTAATCTTCCAAACATGAATGTTGGAAGGGTCATACATAGGTGGGGTCATGAAGGCCATGGTAAACTATATATGAATGTGCAAACAAACAAATGCAAATGAGATTAGCAAGCAAATGGATCACTCCTAGGATGTTAAGCCTAAGTATCAGGAGCACTAGCTCTGATACCAATTGAAAAACACCTAGAGGGGGGGTGAATAGGTGTAAGTGCTAATCTAAGAAACTTAATGCAAACTAAGTGCGCTAAATGCGGAAGCTAATGCAAATTATGCACAAACTAATACAATGCAACAAGTGTAGCCGAATTCCCTTGCGAGGCTCTGGACTAACTCCCCTTGATTCCCCTTGAAATGGGTTGAGGTGCTATGTGAAGCTCTTGTTGGATGAGTATAAGTTAGGCACACACACACAAGCAATCCAAGCAATGTGCACACACAATCAAGCCAAGCAATAAAGGATATAGCAATATGAAATAATGCAAGGCAACACAAGCAATATGATATGGCAATATGAGTTATGCTCAACACAAACAAATATGATATGATGATATGAAGTATGATGCTTTGCACAATATAAATGAGAGAGAGAGTTAGAGAGACAATGGATCAAAACACAAACACCAAGATTTGTTTCGAGGTTCGAGCACCTTGCTCTACATCCCCGCCTACACCACCGTGTAGGATTTCCACTATCTCAACTCCCACCGAGTGAACCTCTACCGAAGAGGATTTCTTACAACTCTAGGAGTACCAAACTCCTCTCTCAAACAACAACCTCCTCACAACCGAGGGGTTAGGCCCGTAGCCAATACAACCAACAAATACAACCACAACCTCTACCGAAGAGGCTCACAACAAACACAATCACCTCTACCCAAGAGGGATCCAAACCAATACCACTCCGATCACCTCTACCGAAGAGGGATTCACAAAAGCAAGGAGGGTTTACAACAATGAGGTTTACAACAAATAACCTCAAACACTTCTCTCTTTCTTTCTTTTTCCACAAAACAAAGATCCTAATAGTTTAGGATAGAAGATAGCTCAAGTGTGGAATCAAGGTGTTTTTGGAAACCAGCAACAAAGAAAAACTACTTGGGAAATCACTTGTAAAAGATAGAAAATGAAAAACAAAACAATCTCCCAAAACCCTAGCTTTCTTTGACTTTCCAAAAACCCAAAACAAATAAGATGAAATCTTTTTGACTTAAAAACTCTTTTAAAAACTCTTTTAAACTCTTCAGAAAACTGAAAATTTTTAGCTCAAAAATTCTTGTCTAAAACAATGGAGAAATGGGGTATATATAGCCCTAGGAAAAACTAGCCGTTAGGCTGATGTGGCAGTCTGACAGACTGCCGGTCGACCGGTCCGGTCGACCGCCAACGGTCAAAAATGTGACCGTTGGGCAATAGCGGTCGACCGGCCCGGTCGACCGAAACAAACGAGAGCAGAGCTCTCATCTCGGTCGACCGGCCCGGTCGACCGACTACAATGTGTAGCCAGCGTGCACGTTTGTGCACATCGGTCGACCGACCCGGTCGACCGGCCACTTGGTGCGGTCGACCGGTCCGGTCGACCGGCCACTTGGTGCGGTCGACCGGTCCGGTCGACCGAACTGGCCTGGCTGGCACAGTGCAGAACTGCACAGATACGGGATTTGAAAATAGGTCTTTTCACTCAATAAAAATCCCATAAATTTACAGTAAATCTAAAAAATAGTTTTAATCACAATAAAAACTGTTTTTAAAAAATATGTTTTTCTAAAACTTGTTTTATCATTTTACTTTGATAACCAAACTTGTGATAAAAATTTCAAGACATATATCAATCATATCAATTCATTTTTGTGTCTTGCCAATTTTGTCAAAAACAAAACTTGTATTTTATCAAACTAGAATTTTCCAAAACATGAATAGGATAGTCAAAATAAGTTTGTCTAGCAAGTTTAAAGCATGTATGTATATCTAGAACATATCTAATATACATAGGTATAAGGTAAACTTGTTTTGATCTATTATTCATGAAAACCAAAAAACCAAATCATGAAACGTGTGTGTTTGTGCACTTGAGCATATCAACTAAACTAAGCTTTACAAATGGATCTAAAAACTCTATCTAAACTAGGATACCTAAGTCTTCTTGTCGATCTTCCATCTTCAAGTAGACTCGGTCCAAACTCCGTGATTCACCAAGTGCAAAGGTATGATCTTTAAGCTTTGGCACCAGAATCATCATGAATAGCTTCTAATCATCTTGTTGAAGCTAATCACCAACCTAATATCCTGTTAATGATCTGAAACTTAGAAACACAAGAATATTAGTAAACATAACTACATGAGTGTTGATCATCATCAAAACTAGAGTGGAAGGCCATTGGGCCAACATCTCTAAATCTTTTTGTTTGCATGCTTTAATATATATACATATATGATTCTAGCATGTTTTTGTTGTTATCATTATGTTTTATGCTTCATGTGGTAAATACTAGTTTAGATGTAGTTTTTGTCAAAACTTAGATATATACTTGTACAAGTAGTGAGCAACATTTGATTCATATACATTTGTTGCTTCATATACATTTGCACTTCATTACTCATTTGTACTCACTATATGCACATGTAGCACATGTATAGCCTAGTTTGATGATTTCCTCATTTACACTTGTTTTGCCTATTTTTGAGTATGGTTTGCTTCATGTATATGCAATTTTTTTTCAAATATAATAAATATACATGTATACCCCTTGAGTCATTTGCCTTCATGCAATTTATATTATGGACTCTTTTTATGTTTGGGATATGTATGCATATTATTAGTTTTGGATAAAAATATACATATACCTAGAAGTTTGTTTTTAAATGAAAAATAAAATCTTTATGATTTTCATGATTTTATTTGATAAAATGAGATTCATGTTTGTTTTGAGCATAACTGACTATTTTCATGAAAAATGCTAATTACATGATTCTTGTACACTCTCATTTTATTTTTTATTCATGACTTTGTTTCATGATTATTTTTTAGCCTTATAGATTTTGAGTGTCAACCTTTATGTATTTAGTATGTTTCATGATAGACATATGATTTGGTTTCATGTTTTGAAGGATCTTTAACTAGTTTTTCAAAAATTAATTTAATTAGTTATTTATTCTTCAAATGGTAGTGTTTTCATAATAAAATATTTTCAACCTCCTATTTTTGAAAACCCCTACCAATCCCGTTAAGGGCGGACGGATGGGCGAGTATGCCTTATATGTCTCATTGAAAATCTTTTATCTTGTGCATGAAAAGGGTGATTTGTTATGAGTTATATACTTGATTTACATCATATTTTCAATTGGTATCTCAATTGATATTTTTTGTATATACTCATATTTAGTTTTCTATATATGTTTGCTTCATTTCATATAATATCAATTTCTTTTGGTATTCTCTTTTCATACATATATATGATTTGTTTATACTTGAGTTGCAAGATATTTACATATTTAAAGCACAAAGTATGTTTATGCTAAGCTTGAATTAAATCTTGATTTCAATTGATTTCTCAATTATTTTTTTAAGCTTATGCATTATTTTCAATTGGTATTTTTATTGATATCATAATTTATAATAAAATTCAATTGGTATCTATTTAATTTAATTGGTACCCATATCTTTCAATTCGTATCAATATGTTTCAAATTCCAATTGGGTTTAAATTTCTTTTGGTATCAATGTGTTTTACCTATTTGGTACAAAAATCTTATCATGTATTTCAATTGGTATCTCAAAATTTAATTTAAATTGGTATCAAAATAATTTCTTTCTGTAAAAAATGTTTCAATTTTTCAATTTCATTTGATATCACAAAATCCCTATTTCATATGGTATCTATATCTTGTGATATCTTGATTTGTTGATTTTAAAAAAAAAGGAATTCAAAATTTGTATCGTTTATTTACATTAGTATCTTAAAAATTTTGTTCATTTACAAATGTATCTCAAAATGTGCTTTATTACCTTGAGTAAATTTCAAAATTTTTTTTAAGTAATCATCAAAAAAATTTGATTTAAAAATGTTTTGATATGAATTGCCTATATGCAAGGGGAGATTAACATCTCTTCTACATATAGATTCATGTTGAGTGTATCTTATATTGAGAAGCTTGACAACTCTTCTTTATGCAATACACGTGTATAGGAGGAGCTTCACATCTCCTCTTATGTATTGCATATTATGCGTTATGTGAGTTAGGGCTTGCCATCCCTTCTTCATGTAATGCATGTATGTAGGAAAGTTAACTTAGCGTATTCCTCTTCATGAATGTATATCGCATATATCCCTTTATTGATTTGTTTGATTTCACCCTTTGTTGATTTTTGATTCGGACAAAAAGGGGGAGAACATTGTTTTGTGTTTTCTTTAACCCTTTGTTGATGATTGACAAAAAGGGGGAGAAAGATTTTGAGTTTATATATGCATATTTGAGTTTTTGCATATATTGAGTTTATGCATGTTTATGCATCATTGTGTTTATGCATCAAGCATCTTTTGTTTTGTAATGCATCTTTTGTTTTGTAAAATTAGGAGAATGATTTTGAAAGTTTAAACAAAAAAGGGGAGAAGGTTTTTGAAAAATATGTTTGAGTTATGCATGTTTATCTCTCCTAGTTGATGCATACATTTGTTTAGTTTCATGTGCTTCATTGAATATATATTTACTTATTGTTATGCATGAGTTAAGGAGGAGCTTCTTTGAAGCTTTACTTTAATCCATGCATATATAACTCCATGAGTTTCTCATCATCAAAAAGGGGGAGATTGTTGGCGCAAAAGCCCATCACTCTAGTTTAGATGATGATCAACTCATGTAGTTATAGTACGAATGATCTTGTTTTAATTAGTCTCAGATTTGTGATCAAGATCTTAGTAGGTGTTTAGCTTCAACAAAGGATTTAAAGTCAAATTTTGGAGCTAGCACGGTTTGATTCAAAAGCCTATGCATCAAGACCACATCAACTACTCAAGAGGAGTCTAGCTCTTTGGATCAAAGTTTGGACCAAGTCAAGAAGGTGAAAAGACTTCAAGTGAAGACTTCAAGAGGAGACTTGTGTCTAGGTTGTTTTGTTAGGATTTTATTTTAGATAAAATGTAAAGGATAAAATAGTTAGTGGATTGCTCAAGTACATATACACACACACTCAAGATTTATTTGTGTTTTCATAAAAGAGTTTTTATTTTAGAAAAATACAAAAGAGTTTTCATTTTGGAAAAAATACCGTTTTGATTTTTGGAGTTTAATATATACATGTGTTTAACCAAAACTATTTAGTGCTTATTATCAAAAATATAGATATTTCATAATTTATGTGTAGTGGATCATATCCATATACTCTATGCTTTAAAAGTGTTTAAAATATCTTGTTTTTGTATTTGGAGAAGTTTTGGAAAAATCTATTTGGAAAAATACAGATTTTGTTTTGAGCCAAAATTTCTAAGTTACAAAATAGTTATAAATGGTTGTAACATGTCTTAATTTTACTCAAACATGTTTGTTTATCAAAGTGTTATACTGAACTTATTTTTATAGATTTTTAGAGATTTTATGGGATTTTATTTAAGTCAAAAAGCCAAGTTTTTAATACCCATAATCCCTGTTCTGGCTTCTGCCGGTCGACCGGGCCGGTCGACCGACGTGCACAAACGTGCATGCCAGGTCTGGCTGGAGGGCCGATCGACCAAACCGGTCGACCGTCCAGAGAGCTTCTGCTATCTGGAAAGCTCCGGTCGACCGGGCCGGTCGACCGGCAGAGAGTTCTGCTCTCTGTTCCAGGCCACGGTCGATCGCTGGCTCAACGGTCAGAAATCTGACCGTTGGCCGGTCGACCAGAGCGGTCGACCGACAGCCGTCCAGGCTGAAGATTAAGCCCAACGGCTAGTTTTTGATGGCCTATTTAAAGGGGCTATCATGGGCTATTTTTAAGAATATTTCAAATGGGTTTTTGCATCAGTTTTTCATACTCTATCAAGAGGTTTTCTCCACTTGTATTTGAGCCAAATAATTCCATTCAAAAGGAGAGTTTATCAAAAGTTTTCAAAAGTGATTTTCTTGAGTTTTTCACCACACATTCAATCCAAGTTTTCTCACAAACACTTGAGCTTTCCATTGATATATCCATCCTATAGGAGAGTTGTTGTGAGATTGTTTTTAGGTGATCAAAGTGTTGTGATCACCAAAGACTTCATCTTTGCTTTGAGGAGGCGGACTTGTGTGTTCGCGGTGTTTCTAGTTCTAGTGAGGCTCATTGTAGAGGTGCGGCCTCGGCAAGCTAGTGGGCTTGCGGTGTGTTGTTCTTGCGGGAACAAGAGAGGGACTAGAGAGTCCAAAGAGCTTATAAGTGTTGCGACACCAAGTGATCTGGTGGGATCGACTTTAGTGGAAATCCTTCATAGTGTTGAAGGCGGGGATGTAGAACAAGTGTGCTCGAACCTTGAAACAAATCTCTCGTGTTTGCGATTGCTCTCTCTATCTCTTACTTGTTTATATCTTGCATGCTCATATTGTATTTATCTTTATATGCTTGATATGTTGTGCTTATATTGTTTTATCTTGGGGATTGCTTGCTAACACATGTATTCAACCAAGAGAGCCAATGCGGCACCTTAACTCTTATCTAGAGGAATCTTGAGGAGTTAGTCCAGAGCTCTTCACGGGAAATTCGGCTGTACTCTTATGTTATACTTGGTGTATTTAGCTTAAGAGTTTTAGTTTGCATTAATTCCGCATTAATTGACCTTTAGGTTAGCTAGTCACCTATTCACTCCCCTCTAGGTGATTACAAATACTCCTCACGTTCACACCCATCACACATTGTATGCTTATGTATACACATGTACACATTTGGACGTAAGGGCCACCTTGCTAAATTTTGTTATGTTAGGATACATTATTCAAATTTAGCAAATAAATTTGTTTGAGTTAGGAAAGGAGCTAACCCCCATGGATCCAAAAGAGTATGTGTACGAAAGACCACTCCTATTTTATTTGATGTAGGTGTGGGCTATCACATGACGTGAGAGTGATGGTGCCTTGGGTGGATGCGTTTCGAGCTTAAAGAGGACTATTTGGATGCATCACTTTCATGGGGAGTTTGGTGGGAGGACCACCTCAGTTTGGAGACATAGAGATGTACCCTCATGATTTTTGGTAACGATTTCTAACTCCCATTTATGTTTATATGCTTTCATATTATTCATTTTTAGCATGTTTTGATGTTTCATGATTAGTATGTTAAATGTCATGATTATTAGACTTGTAATATGCATGATTAGTATTTGAGATCACCCATGTTTAATATGGACTTATACTTTTGTGTTCTCACATTTGTTTTAACTATTGTGTATATCATAGATCTAATGCATGTGCATTTACATAATGATCATATAAGTTTTGATTTCTATGCTTCATGTTTCGATTACTTGTTTAGATGTTAGTTTTCATTAAAACTTAGGTATATACTTGTACAAGTGAGCCACAAAGATATTATTATATGATTGCGCTTGAATGCTCATTTGTACCCATTAGATATACTAGTATATTCTAGTTTTGATGATTCATACATTTTGACTTGTATTCCATATTTTTGACATGTTTTTCATGTTTATGTTAAACTTCATATATATGTCTTTTTTGTCTAAACTAATAGTTATACATATACATCCTTGAGCCACTTGCCTTCAAGCATATACTTTTGTGGACTCGTTCATGTTTGGATATGTATGTATACTCTAGTTTGTACAAAACATACATATGCCTTGAAGGTTAAATTATTTTGATAAAAATTAGATTTTCTTATTTTTCATGTTTTAAGGAATTTTATTTTGAGCTTGATTGCCTATTTTCATGATGATGTGTTTCACATAACTCTTACACACTTACTTAAAATTTCTCATGATTTTGTTTTCATAAGTATGATATGTGCCTTATACATCTTGAGTGTTGATGATTGTGTGACTTACATGTTTTTCATGAAATATATTCTTGTTTTATTTGTTACTTGAAGGATTTCGTACTAGTTTACAATTTTATCATATAACTAATTGCGGTATTCTTCATTTGGTAGAGTTTTCAAACGTGTTATATTATTTTCAAACTTATTTTTGAAAACCCCTACCCTTCTAAGGGCGGTAGGTTAGGCGATCATACCTTATATGCTCATTATTGAAAATCTATTTAAAACATGTGCATGAATGGGTGGTAGGAAGTATGAGTTATACACTTGATCTTGTTTTGTTTTCAATTGATATCGTTGTATCTTTTCAATTGGCATCACTATTGACATTCCTTTTTATACTCATATATGTTTTTTTATATATGTATGCTTACACTTCAAATAGTATCAATTTCGATTGGTATTGAATTTTCATATATATATATATATATATATATATATATATATATATATATTATATATATATATATATATATATATATATATATATATGTATGTATTTTATTTGTGCTTACTATATCTCTATATCTTTGAGCACAATTTTGGTTATGCTAAGCTTGATTTCTTAGATGATTATTATTTTTCAATTGATTATTTTTCAATTGGTATCTTATAAAGCTTATGCATCATTTGTTTTGGTATTTCATAAAGGGGAGAAAATTCATATTTCACCTTTTAATTGGTTTTGTTTACATTTGGTATTTTACTCCCACACTTTATGATAAAAAATGATTGAAAATGAATTGATTTTTTTTGTATCATACGCTCCTAATGAAAATCATTTTCAATTGGCATACTTTTCATTATTTGCAATTGGTATATGTTTCATTTTCAATATTGGTATCAAACATATTAAATTGATATTATTCTCTATTTGGTATCTCTATTACAAAATGAGTTTAGTGTTTAACCAAAAAGATTGGTTTATATTTTTCATTTGGTATCAAAAGTGTAAAATATTTTCAATTGGTACTAATTTTTACAATTGATATCATCATTTGGTATCATGATGTTTCTATGTATACCTTTGCACTAAAATTGACATATTTTTTTCAATTGGTATCATAATGTTTTGATTTGATTTCACCCCTTGTTGATTTTTGCAACGGACAAAAGGGGGAGAACATTGTTATATTGTTTTCTTTAACCTTTTGTTGATGATTGACAAAAAGGGGGAGAAGTATTTTAGTATATATGCATGTTTATTTAAGTTTATACTAAAAACATTTGTTTTATGTTTTGTTGATATTGGTATCAAGAGCATGGATATTAGTATCAAGAACATATTTTGTTATTTTGTTTTGTTGTATCAAGAACTTTTATTGAAATTTTTATTATTGGTATCAAGAGCTTTTATTGAAATTTTTATTGGTATCAAGAGCAATTATTTAAAGAACATGTTTATTTTAAGTTTATATTTTCAATTGGTATTTAAGAGCATGTTTATTTTAAAAAGGAGGAGAAGTAATTTATTTTAAAAATTTGGTCTCAAAGCATGTTTATTTTATTGTTTTATTCATGTTTATGCATATTCATGTTTAAAATTCATTGCATATCTTTATAGTTTATTACTATGCATGAGTTAAGAGGGAGCTTCTTTGAAGTTTAACTTTAATCCATGCATATATAACTCCATGAGTTTTGTCATCATCAAAAAGGGGGAGATTGTTGGCCCAGAGGCCTTTCACTCTAGTTTTGATGATGATTAACTCATGTAGTTATAGTTTACTAATAATCTTGTGATATTTAGTTTCAGATATTTAACCAAGATATTAGTAGGTGATTAGCTTCAACAAAGTTGTTTTGGAGCTTTCACATGGTGATTCAAGAGCTCGAGCGTCAAGTTCATATCTAGCACTCGGTTGGATTAAAGCTCGGGGAATCGTTTTTAGATCGAGTCGGCTTGGAGATAAGAAGGCTTCGGTTTGTTTAGTTAAGATTTAGTTTAGATCCATTGTGAAGATTAGATAATGTGATACGCTCAAGTTCACAACACACACACGTTTCATATTTTGGTTTTGGTTTTCGATTTAACCGATCTTGGTTTTCATGAATAGGTAGAATCAAAACAAGTTAACATGGTTTAATGTATATTAGATTTGATCTATATACATCTATGCTTCACATACTTAGAAAAACTTATTTTTATACACTATCATGTGTTTGGAGTTTTGTACTTAGACAAAACCTGTTTTTGGATTTAATGTCAAAAACATAGATATAATACCTTTCATGTATATTGGATTCTATCCATATACTATATGCTTCAAAGTTGTTTAAATATCATGTTTTGTATTTACATGTGTTTTGAAAAAATCGGATTTCCATTTCAAAAATTCTATTTTTAGAAAATACAGAATTTGATTCAAGGCAAATTTTTCAAGTCACAAAAATGGTTCAAAATATTTGTAACATGATTTGATTTTTACTCAAACATGTTTGTATTTCAAAGATATAGCATGAACAGATTTTTGTGAAATTTATGTGATTTTATGGGATTTAATTAAGGATAAAAACCCAAGTTTTTAAGACCCATTTTAGCTGGACTGACTGCTGCCGGTCGACCAAACTGGTCGACCGTAGTAGTGGGCGGTCGACAGGGCCGGTCGACCGACATGCACAGAGCGTGCACGCAGCAAGGCTAGGGAAGCCGGTCGATCGCCAGAGAGCTCTGCTCTCTGGAAAAGCCTCCGGTCGACCGGGTCGATCGACCAGGCAGAGAATTTGCTCTCTGTTTCCAGCTCGATCGATCGGGCAAGTCGACCGGCCAGAGAGCAATTGCTCTCTGGATCTGGCACGGTCGACCGGGTGGTAGACTGGAGGGCTCAATGGTCAAATTTTTGACCATTGGCCGGTCGACCGGCCGGTCGATCGGAAGGGCAAATTGGCCCTTTTCAGCTGCCAACGGGCAGATTTTCAAATGTGTTATAAATACCCCATTTGAGTTGATTTTAGAACAAGATTTTCAAGAGTAAAATTTCTCTCATTTACAAGTGTTTTAATACAAGTTTTCAAAAGAGTTTTTAAGCCAAATGGATTCATCTTTATTTGTTTTAAAGGGTTGGAAAATTCAAAGAAAAAGAAAGTCTTTGGATTATTTTTGATCTTCAATTTATATTCATTCTACAAGTTCTCCCAAGAGTTTTTCTTTGAGTTTTTGATTTCCAAACTGTTTATTTCTCACACTTGATTTTATCATTCTATCCTATCTATAGGATCTTTATTTTAGTGAGAAAATTGGTTTGTGGTTGTTAGACCACCAAGTTGTAAACCTTCCATTGATTATGATATCCCTCTAGTGAGAGGTGATTGAGTTGTTATCCCTCAAGTGTGAGGTGATAGTGGAAGTGGTATTTGGCTCCCTCTAGTGAGAGACGGAGATTGTGTTGGAATCCCTTAAGTGTGAGGTGATTGTCATTTGAGTGGCTTCGCGCTTATCCCTCTAAGTGTAGAGGTGATTTATTTGTGCTTTACCTCTGGTGAGAGGTTGTATTGATTGAGAGAGGAGTTGTATACTTCCGGTTGTATTTGCCCCAAATCCTCAGTGGAGGTTCCCTGTTTGAGAAGTCCTGTGTGGACGAGTTAGTGGAAATCTTTTTGTGTGAAGGCGGAGACATAGAGCTATGTGCTCGAACCTCGAAACATATCTTGGTGTTTGCGTTTGATCCACTTTCTCTAACTCTCTCTTACTTTGTGCATTGATTCACATTGTCATGTCATATACATGCTTGGTTTGTTTGTGTACCTCACTTGTGTTTAACCAAGAAAGCTTCATATAGCACCTCAACTCTTATTCAGAGGAATTTTGAGTT
>JAVJIF010031248.1:55000-140819 GCA_038442645.1 Agave tequilana
CTCCACCACATAAAAATAGTTTTTAAATAGTTTATTAATACTTTGTGGGGACCGTATACCCTAATTTTGTTTGTATCTCATCTTGTAAAAAAAATTGTGTGATAAAAAAGGGTGTGTGTATTGTAACCTTACCTTTGTGTGTGTGTGTGTAGAGTTACAATATGCAACTAAGTTAAGTTACACACGCCTCTTTTCACACACAAAAAATATTTTTAAACACCTTGTAGGGACTACTCTGAAAATACACCTAGAGGGGAGGTGAATAGGTGTATGGCTAATCTAATGTCAATAATACGGAATTAAAAACTTAATGCAACACACTTAGTGTAACCAACGAGTGTAGCCGAATTCCCCGTGAAGGGCTCTAAACTAACTCCCCTGAATTCCTCTTAATAAGAGTTGAGGTGCTATGTAAAGCTTTCTTGGTTAAACACAAGTATGAGCACACACAAACAACACAAGCATGTATATGATATGACAATATGAATCAATGCACAATGTAAGAGAGAGAGTTAGAGTAAGTGGATCAAACGCAAACACCGAGATATGTTTTGAGGTTCGAGCACACAGCTCTACGTCCCCGCCTTCACACAGAAAGATTTCTACTAACTCGTCCACACAGGACTTCCCACACAGGGAACCTCCACTGAGGACTTGGGGCAAATACAATTGGGAGTACACAACTCCTCTCTCCAATAAATACAACCTCTACACTTAGAGGCAAGGCACAAAACAAATGACATCTATACTTAGAGGGATAGGCACTTAGCCGCACAAACAACAATCACCTCACACTTGAGGGATTCTAACACAATCTCCACCTCTTACTAGAGGGAGCCAAAAACTACTTCCACTATCACCTCACACTTGAGGGATTACAACTCAATCACCTCTCACTAGAGGGATATCACAATCAATGGAAGGTTTACAACTTGGTGATCACAAAGACCACGAACAACTTCTTTTCTCACAAAATAAAGATCCTAATAGATAGAATAGTAGATAAGCTCAAGTGTGAGAAAATAAAGAGTTTGAAAATCAAAAACACAAAGAAAATACTTGAGAAACCTCTAGGATATGATTGAAATGAAGAACAAAAATAAATCCCATAGACTTCTCTTATTCTTTGATTTTTTCAACTTTTTAAAACAAACGAAGATAGATCTTTTGGCCCCAAAACTCTTTTAAAACTTGCTTTTAAAACACTTACGAAGATAGAAATTTTTTGCTCTAAAAATTGTTGTCGAAAAACCAACTCAAATGGGGTATTTATAGCCCATTTGGAAATCTTCCCGTTGGCAGCTAAAAAGGGCCAGTTTGCCCTTCCGGTCGACCGGTCGGTCGACCGGCCCACGGTCAAAAATTTGACGTTGAGCCGAGTGATCGACCGCCGATCGACCGTGCCCAGAACCAGAGAGCAACGGCTCTCTGGCTGGTCGACCGTCCGGTCGACCAAGCTGGATACAGAGAGCAGAGCTCTCTGTCCAGTCGACCGCCTGGTCGACCGGAGGCATTTTCAGAGAGCAGAGCTCTCTGATGGTCGACCGACCTGGTCGACTGGCCTCCCCAGCAAGGTTGCGTGCACGTTCTGTGCACGTCGGTCGACCAGCCAGGTCGAGCGCACACTGCTACGGTCGATCGGCAGTCAGCCAACCTGACAGATTTTGGGACTAAAAATCTTAGTTTTTTATCTTTTATAAAATCCCATAAAGATATATAAATTCCACAAAAATCAGTTCATATTATATCTTTGAAATACAAACATGTTTGAGTAAAAATCAAATCATGTTACAAACATTTTGAACCATTTTTGTGACATGAAAAATTTGTCTTAAACTAAAAACTATATTTTTTAAAACTGGAATTTTTGAAATGGAAATCGGATTTTTTCAAAACACATGTAAATACAAAAACATGATATTTAAACAACTTTGAAGCATATTGTATATGGATAGAATCCAATATACTTGAAAGGTATTATCTATGTTTTTGACATTAAATCCAAAAATCAGTTCATATTATATCTTTGAAATACAAACATGTTTGAGTAAAAATCAAATCATGTTACAAACATTTTGAACCATTTTTGTGACATGGAAAATTTGTCTTAAAATAAAAACCGTATTTTTCAAAACTTGGATTTTTGAAATGGAAATCAGATTTTTTCAAAACACATGTAAATACAAAAACATGATATTTAAACAACTTTGAAGCATGTTGTATATGGATAGAATCCAATATACTTGAAAGGTATTATATCTATGTTTTTGACATTAAATCTAAAAATAAGTTTTGTCTAAACACAAAACTCCAAACTCATGAAGTAGACTATCAAAATATGTTTTTCTAAATAGATGAAGCTGATTGTCAAATCAAAGAGTTAAGAGATTTACCGTGTAGTTTCGGGCTAACGGGTCGTGTCCACGAGAAGGAATGCGATGAAAGCTTTTCGGTGTTTTGTTTAGTAACAAAGAATTGTGCTCGTTTTTTAATTGAAAAGAGAATGGAAAGAAGAAAGCTGATTAAAAAAGAAATTGTAACTTTTGAGAAGGCTTTGAAAAAGGTGATTTTGTATAAAGTTTAAAAAGTGATTTGTTATTTTTTAATGAAGAAGAAAATCTGGGCACACTATCTCACTACTCAATGACATGTTCTTCAATTGAAAATCTTAATGCCTCAACTTGATCATAGGCAAAACTTAATATTGATTCTAGAAAGTTTTAAGCAAACACATAAGATTGTTGCAAAGGTTAATTCTTTTCTTTAAGAAATCGTCTTGAGTTGAATGTTAAATCATCAAGAAATTTAAGTATGAGATAAAAACAAGTTCAAGAGACGCTTTAAAAAGAGGTAGAAGTTAAAAAATCAAACCCATCCTCATGTGCCTTCAAGAACACTTTCAAGAAGAAAGGCTTAAGTTAGGCATGCTAATGATTCATTGGGTCTTTTTCATGAAAACCATTCAAAAAGAAGGTGGATTAGAGAGAGGAGTAGTAGTGAGCCCAGAAAACCGATTTAGCTACTCATGGAAAACAAAGAACAATGCAAGTAATTAAAGTAAGACATACCGTAAAATGAGTAGAAGAAAATGTAGCTCGATTCTTTCATTGATGTCACTTCAATCTTCAAGTTACAAGCACTCAATTCCTCTCTCTCACAGGTATTTGTATTGAACTACAAAATGTAAAACAAAAATACCAACTTTTGTACTATCTAACAAAGAACCTAAAACTTAAGTATAAACAAAAATTCTAATCTTAGTTTTCGCTCTTTTTCTTTGTTGAAACTGGTATTTATAGGGAAAAACCATAGGGGGGAGAACGTAGAAAGATTGGGGGAGCAAACGCTCCCTCAACAGACGCAACCAAGCCGCGAAAACGCGGCCAGGGCCGCCTTTCAAATTGTGTGTTTCTCCTGATTTGGTGATTCTCCTGTATCTTCTTCAGGTTTTCTCATTCTGCTCCAGGATTTGACGAACAGCCTTTCATTAATAGCTTTAACCGCTTGATTTGGGAGGATTCTTTTCAACCGATTTTCAACCTCTCTGATATGCCAAGATTTTGTCCTGATTCCTTGATTTCGAATTTATTCTGAATTAAATCAGAATTTAGTGGGCTTTTGAGCTTGTTTCTCTTTCCTTTCTTTTAGCAATTGGGCCTACATTTAATAAAGAAGAAGAAGACTTATTAATAGGATTTATTAGCTAAAAAGTATGGTAAGATGACAATGTATATGCAAAATATGTGACTGATCACAACCCCACACTTATCATTTGCTCGCCCTCGAGCAAAACATCATACTAATTCTAATCAATTATTAGACCACTTTCGCAGGTCACTCGATTGCACTGAGCATGTGCAACAAGCCGTTAAACCTCTAGGTTACCCCTAGAGGACGAGTTTTGTCTCGTGAGGGTTTTCAGTGGATTGCACCCACAAAATCCATAAAAAATGTTAGTATTTTCGAAAAGCATTTTTAAAGGAGAAAATATTTGAAGTATATTTGTAAGGCTTTAAGTAATCTATAAGTTATAGGAATATCAAATTTTTCATTCCGAAACTCAGCCTCTATTCAAAAACATGTCATCAATCAAAGTAAGGAGTCAAATTGTACTTCTCATCTAGTCTATTAATTTACCCTAAAGCGTATGCACTATCGTGACTGTGAAGTTTGACTAAGGGTTCTTTAACATTAACTCCTATGCCTTATTTATATTTATTTTTAGTGAGATTTATTCCTCAATTTCATTAGGCTTTCTAATCTGCCCATGTAACGAGCCTTTAGTCAGTGACACCTAAACCGGACAGTTTTAGGGCACCAGATGAGAAAACACCCCTAAGGACTTAAATACTCAAGCAGACAAGGCCACGAAACCAAGGTTTTTATTTATAAAATGTACCCCTTTTAGGCGTGAATACTTATGCTTCATGAGGCACAGATACCCAGCTTAATCAAAGGATTTAATGTATATATATATTTTCTTCAAACTTATCTAATTATCTTTTGCATAAATACCAAGGCTTACTTAGGCCAAAGCACCTAGCTAATCAATAATTAGATTTATTTATTATTTTTTTTCATACATATATGCTCTTTTTTTTTATAAGGCATAAGAGCCTTTATTTTTAAACCCTAAGTGTGTAAGTGTATTTAGTGTGCATATTTCATCAAGGTAAATATCAAGACTAAATTATTTTCACAAATTTTCTTCCTTACCCTAAAAATCAAACAAGTCATCTTATTTTGACCAAGTATAAGAAATCCTAATTATGATTTTCCTATTCCTTAAAATTGATTTAATTTCTTACAAAAATATATCAAAATTTTGTTCTTACCTTTCAAAAAGTTTTTTTTATATTTTTTTTTGAGTTATATTAGTCATGTTAGAAACCTCCCCCACACTTATCTCATGCATTGTCCCTAATGTATGAAAGAAATGTATATATGCATGAAATGAAATATAAAAGAGGTGCATATATTATACAAAAATATGTACAACATCAAGTTTCTCCCACACCTAAATCTTTTTCAGTCTTATCCCTCTAGCTCTCTTCCCGTCATTCCAATGGGTCCTCTTTATAGGGCATAGTAGGGAGGTCAATTTTTCTGTCATTTTAGCTCTCTTCCTCCACAGTCTCAACTTCTTTAAGTTTTCCTTCCTCATATTTCTACATTCATTATTCAAAAATTGATCACCACCACACTTCTCAGTTGGAACTTCCTCACTATAAATACCTAGGAATTCTAACTCAGTTCCATATATCTCCTCAAAGTTTAGGTCAAAACTTTCCCCTGGAGATGTGTAATTAACCAAAAGATCCCTAGTTGGTTTATCCAAACACATGAGTTCTTCTTCGAAGAGGTTTTCAAAGAGTATGCCAATCGAAGGTTCTTAAATTATATTCTCATACGATACATTATTGGTTGGCTCATCGAAAGTGAAGATATTCAAATCAAATTTTCCCTTTTTAAAGGGTACTCTAACATTAGGATCTCCGACATATGCCTTCTCATCAAGATAATTGCATTCATTCTTAAATAATTCATTAAGAAATAGCGACTCATCTTCTATATCTTCACTCTCTTCATCACAATTATTTTCAACAAAGTTTACCTCAAATATTTGATCTCTTATCTTACGAGGTTGTTTTTCTAGGTTGAAGACATTGACTTCTCTAGTCATGTCCCTAAAAGTTAACCTCATGGACCCATTCTTATAATTGATGATGGCATTGGCAGTAGTAAGGAATGGTCGCTCTAGGATAACAGGAGTTTAAGCCCTATGATTGGAGTTAGACACAGGTTGTGTCTCTAGAACTATGAAATAACAGGGTAAATAAACTCCCCAACCCGGATAAGGACATCATTAATCTCCCCTTTTGGAACTTTCACTGAACAGTCAGCCAGTTGAATAGTGACTCGAGTTGGACTAAGATCGCCCAACCTGAGTTATTGATAAACTGAGAATGGAAGCAAGTTGATACTTTCCCCCAAGTTAAGAAGTGCACGACTAATCTCGGCTTGTCCTATTGTGCAGGCAATGGTTGGACTACCTGGATCCTTGTACTTAACAGGGATCGGACCCGATAGTAGCTCACTAATGTTAGTGGCTAAGAAAACCTTTTTAGATACATTAGTCTTTCTCTTCTTGGTACACATGTCCTTAAGAAACTTAGCATAAGATGGGACTTGTTGGATGGCATCAAGAAGTGGCACATTTATCTTCACTTGATTAAAGATCTCAATTATCTTATCCATGTGTGGATTTTACTTGTTGTTTTTCAGCCTATTAGGAAATGGTGCTATAGGCTGGTGACATGACTGGTTGACTTATCTTTTATAGATTCATCAAATTTAGGAGGAGTGGGATTAGATGAGGTGGATGCTGAAGTGTGATTGTGCTGACTAGGATTAGGTGGTGTTGACACTTGGTTATCAACTTTCTTTCCCGACCTCAATGTATAAACATCATTACATTGATTCGGTGATAGATGAGCTTGTTGTGAATTTCTAGGATTCATAATTTGTTGACTGGGCAAGGTACCCTTTTACCTCTCACGTTGTGGGTTGCTAACTGGCTCATTTGACCCTCTAGCCTCTGTATTGTTTGCATGAGGGAATCTTAGTTCTTCATGTACCTTTCCATGTTTCTCTCAAAATCAGTCATTCTCCTTTCGAGTTGAGGATTCTCGAAGGAAGATGGTGGAGCTTGGTTGGGAAAATTTTGTTGATAATTTGAAAATTTGTTGGGAGAATTGTGAGGGTGATTGGAAAGTTGGGTTGATGATTGTAAGAATTATTGGAATGATGGAAGTGGCTTGCATGGTTTGACCGTGGGTGGTCATTATTTTGTTGGCTCCATGAGAAATTTGGGTGATTTCTCCAGCCAGGATTGTATGTTGGAGCGTAAGGATCATTGTTCGGCCTTGAAAAGGCCACATTCATTGGTTCAAAAAAGTGTTGGTGAGCTTGAAATACATGACACTCCTCAAACACATGATTCATGGTCTGACAGTAAGTACAACCCGGAGTTGGAAATTGGTTCTGGCTGACTTAATTGGCTGGACTTAGTTCCTTAGTCTCTAAAGCTTCCAGTCTTCTCACTAGGTTAGCTAACTTAGCCTTGTTAGCTATGGATGATTCAATCGAATGGAGACCTCATTTTGAAGAGATAGAGTTTGGATTTCTAGAGCTTTCACTAGTAGGTTCCCATTGGATGGTCTTTTCAGCTAGATTTTCATATAAATCCCATCCTTCATCCTCATCTTTCTGCAAGAATCCCCCTTGGCACATGCTTTCTAAGAGGGTCTCGGTCGAGTAGTCTAAACCGTCATAAAGAATTTGACATTGTCGTCATTTCTCTATTCTATGATGAGGACATTGGACAAGGAGGTCTTTGAAGCGTTTAAAGTACCTTCAAAATGGTTCACTAGGTTCTTACTTGAACTGCATGATGTTTTTCCTAACGAGAGCGGTCTTATGGATTGGATAGAATTTCTTCAAGAAGACCTTGATGAAACCATCCCAGGATGTGATAGAGCCGGCCGCTAAGCTGTAGAGCCATTTCTTGGCTAAGTCCTTGAGAGCAAATGGGACAAATCTCAACATAATAGCATCATCTGCAAGGTGTGAGATTTTCATCATTAGGCATACTTCCTCAAATTCTCTTATGAAAAAATAAGCATCTTCGGACTCTAAGCCATGGAACTTAGGGAGTATATTGATGAACTGTGGCTTAAGCTCAAAGTTGTGTTCACCAGCCGATGTAAGTTGGATGCAGGATGGAAGTGATGTTCTAATGGGGTAGAACCTATCCTGCAAAGATGTCGGTTGATCCATAACCGAATCTGGTCTTGGTTCGAAATTGGGTGGCGATGTGTTTCTAGTTAACCTAGATGAATTAGGGTCTCTTGACCACACTTGCATACAAAAACACAATCACAAACAAGTTCACCAATAGTCAAGAAGAGAAAACAACCAAGCCTAGTCTAAGGTAACCTTGACCTAGACAACTCCTAACTGGTTGATTGTCTACAGGAGGTATAATGTAGACTTTGACCACAAGCTAATCAGCCAGGTCAGGGCAAGATTGGTGGGAGGTTATCCGTCAAAGAAGTTCCTTAATTAAGTAGCCACCAACCTTCGGGCTTTCGACCCTTAATCCTCTTCCTAGACACCAATTTGGCAGGAGTCAAATTCCAATACCTTCCCCCTTAGGATAATCTCCTAGTGAGTTCGAAATATCCCTAAGGCCAACGTCTATCAGATTTTACTTAGGCTTAGGTTATGCGCGCTTGGAGATGGTTTGTGGGCTAAGGAAGGGTAATGACTTCCCCACCTTATCTTGACTTGGGTTTTGCCCTTAGAATTGATTTGTGCAAAGTGTGCAAGATAGAAAAGTAGCATTCAAAAGCAAATATCACCCAAGAATGTTTCCTAAACTATATTGTATGCATACATACCTTGTCTCCAATTATCTTCAACAGTAATTGTAAAATAAACGTAATTAGACAAATGCCTAGAATGCAAGTCTAAACGTTTTTTAAGCAATTAATAATCACTCAAATTACTGTTGGATTAAAACAGGGATGGTGGATAGCAGATATAGCAAGAATATAACGTACAAAACTTAATTTTTTGCGAGCAATATGTCCTGCAAAAAAGAGTTTTAGTAGTCCAACAAAATTTTCAACTTTTGCAACGCAATTTCTTGAAATTCTGTTTCCTACTTTCGAGAGTAGGGGCACAGAATTTGCAAGTCTTCTCTTGCAAAGCTTGAATGCTAGATCTGAATCTTGAAGTCCCTGAAACAACGCACCAAACTTATTAAAAAACAAATACACTGTTCCCTCCCCGCAACGGCGCCAAAATTGATTATCAAATCAAAGAGTTAAGAGATTTCCGTGTAGCTTCAGGCTAACAGGTCATGTCCACGAAGAGGAATGCGATGAAAGCTTTTCGGTGTTTTGTTTAGTAACAAAGAATTGTGCTCGTATTTAATTGAAAAGAGAATGGAAAGAAGGGAGATGATCAAAAGAGAAATTGCAACTTTTGATAAGGCTTTAGAAAAGGTGATTTTGTATAAAGTTTAAAAAGTGATTTGTTATTTTTTAATGAAGAAGAAAATCTGGGCTCACTATCTCACTACTCAATGACATGTTCTTCAATTGAAAATCTTAATGCCTCAACTTTATCATAAGCAAAATTTAAGATTGATTCCAGAAAGTTTTAAGCAAAACACATAAGATTGTTGGAAAGGTTAATTTTTTTTTAAGAAATCGTCTTGAGTTGAATGTTAAATCATCAAGAAGTTCAAGTACGAGATAAAAATAAGTTCAAGAGACATTTTAAAAAGAGGTAGAAGTTAAAAATCCAAACTCATCCCCATGTGCCTTCAAGAATACTTTCAAGAAGAAAGGGTTAAGTTAGGCATGCGAATGATTCATTGGGTCTTTTTCATGAAAACCATTCAAAAAGAAGATGGATCAGAGAGAGGAGTAGTAGTGAGCCCAGAAAATCGATTTAGCTACTCATGAAAAATAAAGAACAATGTAAGTAATTAAAGTAAGACATACCGTAAAATAATTAGAAGAAAATGTAGCTTGATTCTTGTATTGATGTCACTTCAATTTTCAAGTTACAAGCACTCAATTCCTCTCTCTCACAGGTATTTGTACTGAACTACAAATTGCAAAACAAAAATATAGCTTTTGTACTATATAACAAAGAGCCGAAAACTTAAAGTGTAAACAAAATTCTAATCCTAGTCTTCGCTTCTTTTTCTCTGTTGAAACTAGTATTTATAGGGAAAAACCAGAGGGGGGAGATCATAGAAAGATTGGGGGAGCAAACGCTCCCCCAATAGACGCAACCAAGCCGTAGAAACGCGGCTAGGGCCGCGTTTCCACAGCCCTGGTGTGGCCAGTTGGCCACACCCAATTGGGTGGTTCTCCTGGTTTGGTGATTCTCCTGTATCTTCTTCTGGTTTTCTCGTTTCTACTCCAGGATTTGACGAAACAATCTTTGATTGTTGGCTTTAACCGCTTGGTTTGGGAGGTTTCTTTTCAGCCGTTTTTCAACCTCTCTGATATGCCAAGATTTTGTCCTGATTCTTTGATTTCGAATTTATTCTGAATTAAATCAGAATTTGGTGGGCTTTTGGGCTTGTTTCTCTTTCCTTTCTTTTAGCAATTGGGCCTACATTTAATAAAGAAGAAGAAGACTTATTAATAGGATTTATTAGCTAAAAAGTATGGTAAGGTGACAATGTATATGCAAAATATGTGACTGATCAGAAGCATATATGTATATAGATCAAATCTAATATACATTAAACCATGTAAATTTGTTTTGATTCTATTTATTCATGAACCAAGATCGGTTAAACCAAAAACCAAAACATGAAACTTGAAACTTGTGCGTTGTGAACTTGAGCATATCACACTATCTAATCTTTACAATGGATCTAAACACAGTCTTAACTAAACAAACCGAAGCCTTTTTGTAGAACGTGTCTCCAAGTTGACTCGATCCAAACGCGATCCAACGAGCTTGACTCCAACCGAGTGCTAGATGTGAACTTTGATGCTCGAGCTCTTGAATCACCATGTGAAAGCTCCAAAATACCTTTGCTGAAGCTAATCACCAACTAATATCTTGGTTAAATATCTGAAACTAAATATCACAAGATTATTAGTAAATTATAGCTACATGAGTTAATCATCATCAAAACTAGAGAGGAAGGCCTCTGGGCCAACAATCTCCCCCTTTTTGATGATGACAAAACTCATGGAGTTATATATACATATATTAAAGTTAAGCTTCAAAGAAGCTCCCCCTAACTCATGCATAGCAATAAACAATAAAATATGCAATGAATGCTATAAAAGTAAACATGCTTTTGATACCAAATTTTAAAATAAATATGTTCTTAAATACTAATTGAAAATATAAACTTAAAATAAACATGTTCTTAAATAATTGCTCTTGATACAATAAAAATTTCAATAAAAGCTCTTGATACCAACAAAACAAAACAACAAAATATGTTCTTGATACTAATATCTATGCTCTTGAAACCAATATCAACAAAACATAAAACAAATAAAGAAACATGCATATATATTAAAATACTTCTCCCCCTTTTTGTCAATCATCAACAAAGGGGTTAAAGTAAACAATAAAATAATGTTCTCTCTCTTTTTGTCCGAAACAAAAATCATCAAGGGGTGAAATCAAATCAAAACATTATGATACCCATTGAAAAAAAAATATATCAATTTAGAGTAAAGGTATACATAGAAACGTCATGATACCAAATGATGATACCAATTGTAAATAAACAAAACATTTTGAAGAAACCAACAAAAATTTTGATACCAAATTGAAAGATATAAACATATAGGTAATCTTGATACCAATTTAAAAAATTAGTACCATTGAAAAATATCTTACACTTTTGATACCAAATGAAAAATATAAACCAATCTTTTGGTTAAACACTAAACTCATTTTGCAATAGAGATACCAAATAGAGAATGATATCAATTTAATATTTTTGATACCAATATTGAAAATGAAAACATATACCAATTGAAAATAATTTTCATTAGGAGCGTATGATACGAAATTAAAAAATCAATATCATTTTTCAATCATTTTTCAACATAAAGTGTGGGAGTAAGATACCAAATGTAAAGAAAACCAATTGAAAGGCAAAATATGAATTTTCTACCCCTTTATGAAATACTAAACAAAATGATGCATAAGCTTGTATAAGATACCAATTGAAAAATAATCAATTGAAATATAATTGTCATTTAAGAAATCAAGCTTAGCATAACCAAAATTTGTACTCAAAGATATAGAGATATAGTAAACACAAATAAAACATATGTATATGTATGAAAATTTTAATACAAATCGAAATTGATACTATTTGAAGTGCAAGCATACATATATAAAAGATATGAGTATACAAAATGAATGTCAATTGTGACCAATTGAGAAGATACAATGATATCAATTGAAAACAAAATAAGATCAAATGTATAACTCATATTTCCTACCACCCATTTCATGCACATGTTTTAAATAGATTTTCAATAATGAGCATACAAGGCATGGTCGCCCAACCAACCGCCCTTGGAAGGGTAGGGGTTTTCAAAAATAAGTTTGAAAATAATTAACACGTTTGAAAATTCTACTAAAAAGTAGAATATCGCAACTAGTTATATGATAAAATTGTAAACTAGTACGAAATCCTTCAAGTAAGGAATAAAACAAATATATATTTCATGAAAAACATGTAAGTCATATGATCATCAACACTCAAAATCTATAAGGCACAAATCATACTCATGAAAACAAAATCATGAGAAAACATTAAGTAAAGTGAGTGTATAAGAGTTATGTGAAACACATCATCATGAAAATAGGCAATCAAGCTCAATATGAAATTTCTTAAAAACATAAAAACACAAGAAAATCTAATTTTCATCAAAATAATTTAATCTTCAAAGCATATGTATGTTTGTACAAACTAAAGCATACATACATATCCAAATATGAACGAGTCCACAAAAAGTATATGCATGAAGACAAGTGGCTCAAGGATGTATATGTATAACTAATAGTTTGGTCAAAATAGACGTATACATGAATTTTAACATAAACATGAAAAACATGTCAAAATATGGAATTTAAGTCAAAATGTATGAATCATCAAAACTAGACTATACTAGTACATCTAATGGGTACAAATGAGCATTCAAGTACAAACATATAATAATCTATTTGTGGCTCACTAGTTGTACAAGTATATATTTAAGTTTTAATGAAAACTAACATCTAAACATGTAATCAAAACATGAAGCATAGAATTCAAAATAAAACTCATATGATCATTATGGTAAATGCACATGTATTAGATCTATGATATACACAATAGCTAAAACAAGTGTGAGAACACAAAAGTATAAGTCCATATTAAACATTGGTGATCTCAAATGCTAATCATGTATATCACAAGTCTAATAATCATGACATTTAACATACTAATCATGAAACAAGACATGCTAAAAATCAACAATATGAAAAGCATGTAAACATAAACAGGAGTTAGAGATCGTTACCAAAGTCAATAGGGCACATCTCCATATCTCCAAACCATGGTGGTCCTTCCACCAAACTCCTCTTGAAAGTGATGCATCTAAATAGTCACCATTAAGCTCGGAACGTATCCACCTCAAGGCACCATCACTCTCACGTCATGTGAGAGCCCACACCTATATCAAATAAAATAGGACTGGTCTTTGGTACCCATACTCTTTTGGGTCCATGGGGGTTAGCTTCTTTCCTAACCCAAACAAATTTATTTGCTAAATTTACATCATGTATTTTATCATAATAAAACTTAGCAAGGTGGCCCTTACGTCCACAATGTGTACATGTGTACACATGAGCATACATTGTGTGACGAGTCTGAACGTGAGAGCATGTGTATGTCGTGGTTTGTGTGTATGCATAGTAGGAACTTATTTCTTTCGAAACATAGAATCCAAACGGGTATGGTTCAAAACACAATAGCTCAAAGTGGAGCCCAAACATTCAACACTTTTCTTCAAAACATTTATATCATTTTTAATACTTGAAGATAAAGTGGAGCATGCAATAGGTGAGCTAGAATGTGAAGCTACACTAGCATGGTAAACATGAGAATCTAAATCATTTTTCAAAGAAATCTTTTTCTTGGAAACCAAATCCAAATCCTTTGAAATAGAAGCAATTTTGTTTTTCAAGGATTCATTTTCTTTTAAAACAACATCATGTTTTGAAGTTAAAGTTTCATTTTTCTTCAAAACATTTTCACAGTCATTTTTACTTTTCAAAATTTTGTTTTTATTTAAAATAAGTTCAAGTTGGGTTTTCAAAGAGTCACACTCATTTGAAATCTCAACCTTCTCTTGTAAAGCCAAATCAAGTTTTGAACACAAATCCTTATTTTCTTCTTTTAGTCCTAAACTCTTCTTTTTCAAAAGATTATATTTTTCTAACAATTTTTCACAAACGATTGAAAGTTCTTCATTCAAAGCATTGGCATCAATATAATCATTACTAGAAGAACTAGCATCATCATCATCTAATTGAGTTTCCGAGTTTACCTCAAGGGAGTCATTCCCTTGGACCATGTAGCAATGTTGCTCGAATTCTCCACTAGATTCATCCTCCACAATGGTTAGCGTTCGAAGCTTGGAGGAGGTCAATGTGTTCCACACTGCAAAGGCGGAATCACAGTTAGAAATCATAGAAAGATATTCTTTGTTAAGCGTGCTTCTAAGTGCCTCAAGGGCTTGTGCATTGGCCTCTATATACTTGCTATTACCAAGATAGGATTTCTTGGTAGCGGTAAGGAAAACATGCAAGCCTAGGGTTTTTAGGTACATGAACATCTTAGCCTTCCAAACAACAATATTAGAAATATCAAGCATAGGTGGGGTCATGAAGTCCATGAGTGTGTATAAACAATATAAGTGTACAAAAGCAAATCTAGATTAGCAAAATCAAGATCACACTCCTAAGTGATTAAACCTAATATCAGGAGCGTAGGCTCTGATACCAATTGAAAATACACCTAGAGGGGGTAAAAAGGTGTATGGCTAATCTAATGATCAATAATGCGGAATTAAAAACTTAATGCAACACACTTAGTGTAACCAACGAGTGTAGCCGAATTCCCGGTGAAGGGCTCTGGACTAACTCCTCTGAATTCCTCTTAATAAGAGTTGAGGTGCTATATAAAGCTCTCTTGGTTAAACACAAGTATGGGGACACACAAACAACACAAGCATGTATATGATATGACAATATGAATCAATGCACAATGTAAGAGAGAGAGAGAGAGAGTTAGAGTAAGTGGATCAAACATAAACACCAAGATATGTTTCGAGGTTCGAGCACACAGCTCTATGTCCCCGCCTTCACACAGAAGGATTTCCACTAACTCGTCCACACAGGACTTCCCACATAGGGAACCTGCACTGAGTATTTGGGGCAAATACAATTGGGAGTACACAACCCCTCTCTCCAACAAATACAATCTCTACACTTAGAGGCAAGGTACAAAACAAATCACCTCTACACTTCGAGGGATAGGCACTTAGCCACACAAACAACAATCACCTCACATTTGAGGGATTCCAATACAATCTCCACCTCTCACTAGAGGGAGCCAAAAATCACTTCCACTATCACCTCACACTTGAGGGATAACAACTCAATCACCTCTCACTAGAGGGATATCACAATAAATGGAAGGTTTACAACTTGGTGATCACAAAGACCACAAACAACTTCTTTTCCCACAAAACAAATATCCTAATAGATAGGATAGTAGATAAGCTCAAGTGTGAGAAAACAAAGAGTTTGAAAATTAAAACACAAAAAAAATACTTGGAAAAACTTCTAAGATATAATTGAAATGAAGAACAAAAATAAATCCCAAAGACTTCTCTTTTTCTTTGATTTTTCCAACTCTTTAAAATAAATGAAGATAGATCTTTTGGCTCTAAAACTCTTTTAAAACTTGCTTTTAAAACACTTAGAAAGATAGAAATTTTTTGCTCTAAAAATTGTTGTTGAAAAACTAACTCAAATGGGGTATTTATAGCCCATTTGGAAATCTGCCCGTTGGCAGCTGAAAAGGGCTAGTTTGCCCTTCCGGTCAACCGGCCAACGGTAAAAAATTTGACCGTTGAGCCCAGCGGTTGACCGCCTGGTCGACCGCGCCCAGAATCAAGAGCAATGGCTCTCTAGCCGATCGACCGCCTGGTCGACCGAGCTGGATACAGAGAGTAGAGCTCTCTGTCCGATCGACCGCCCGGTCGACCGGAGGCATTCCTAAAGAGCAAAGCTCTCTGGCGGTCGACCGACCTCCCCAGTAAGGCTGCGTGCACGTTCTGTGCACGTCAGTCGACCGGCCCGATCTACCGCTCACTGCTACAGTCGACCGGCCCGGTCGACCGACAGTCAGCCAGCCTGACAGATTTTGGGACTAAAAATCTTAGGTTTTTATCTTTTATAAAATCCCATAAAACACATAAATTTCACAAAAATCAGTTCATGTTATATCTTTGAAATACAAACATGTTTGAGTAAAAATCAAATCATGTTACAAACATTTTGAACCATTTTTGTGACTTGAAAAATTTGTCTTAAAACAAAAACTGTATTTTCCAAAACTTGGATTTCTGAAATGGAAATCCGATTTTTTCAAAACACATGTAAATACAAAAATATGATATTTAAACAACTTTGAAGCATGTTGTATATGGATAGAATCCAATATATATGAAAGGTATTATATCTATGTTTTTGACATTAAATCCAAAAATAAGTTTTGTCTAAATACAAAACTCCAAACTCATGAAGTAGACTATCAAAATAAGTTTTTCTAAATAGATGAAGCATATATGTATATAGATCAAATATAATATACATTAAACCATGTAAACTTATTTTGATTCTGTCTATTCATGAAAACCAAGATCGGTTAAACCAAAATCAAAACATGAAACTTGTGTGTTGTGAACTTGAGCATATCACACTATCTAATCTTTACAATGGATCTAAACACAATCTTAATTAAACAAACCGAAGCCTTCTTGTAGAACGCCTTCTCCAAGTTGACTCGATCCAAACGCGATCCAACGAGCTTAACTCCAACCGAGTGCTAGATGTGAACTTTGACGCTCGAGCTCGTGAATCACCATGTGAAAGCTCCAAAATACCTTTGTTGAAGCTAATCACCTACTAATATCTTGGTTAAATATTTGAAACTAAATATCACAAGATTATTATTAAACTATAACTACATGAGTTAATCATCATCAAAACTAGAATGGAAGACCTCTGGGCCAACACAGTCAACCCAAATTTTTGTTTGTATCTCACCAAGAAAACTTTTTTTATGGTTAAAAATGGTGTGTGTAACTTAACTTAGTTACATCTATGTGTATTGTAATTCTACCTTGTGTGTGTGTGTGTGTGTGTCTGTGTGTATGTGTGTGTTGTGTGTGTGTAGAGAGAGAGGGAGAGAGATAGACTTGTGTCATTCTAGAAGGATTTGAGGCCGAATACTTCCCACTCAAATACAACCCTCCGACATTCAGAGACAAAATCCGCTCCATTTAAGTGATCTATATTATTTCAAGTATCTATAAACTAAAAATTAAATGTTTTGAATACTTTTGATATAGCAATGGAAAGCTCAAGTATCCATTGAACTCTCACAATCAAAGCTCCTATGCGATAGATATGGTAATGGAAAGCTCAAGCTTGTGTGAGAAAAACTTCGTTAGATTTGGGGGTAGAAAACTCAAGAAAGCTTTTGATAAAATCAAGAGATTCACTCTTGAAAAACTCCTTTAGATTTGAAAATGAAAGCTCTATAATCTTATTGGAAAACTTCTGTGGAAGACTGAAAAATAGCTCTAAAAAACTCTACCAAAAATCTTAATCAAAACTGGCCCAAAACATCCCAATGTGTTGGCTCAAAGGCCTTCCACCCTAGTTTTGATGATGATTAACTCATGTAGTTATGTTTACTAATATTCTTGTGTTTTTAGTCTCAGATCTTGTAACAAGATATTAGTTGGTGATTGCTTCAAAAAGAGGAGTTTGGAAGCCTTCACATGGTGATTCCGGTGCCCGAGCATCAAGATCATACCTTTGCACTCGGTGGATCACGGTTTGGGATCAAGTCGACTTGAAGATGGAGATCGTCAAGAAGACTTAGGTATCCTAGTTTAGGTTTGTGTGTTTTAGATCCATGTGTAAAGCTTAGTATAGTTGATATGCTCAAGTGCACAACACACACAAGTTTTATGTTTGGACATTGGTTTTTCGGTTTTTAGTTTAACCGATATTTGTTTTCATGAATAGATTGATCAAAACAAGTTTACATAGTTTATATGTATAGTAGATGTATTCTAGTTATACATGCATGCTTAAACTTCTTATACAAACTTATTTTGACTTTCCTATTCATGTATTGAAAAATCCAAGTTTGATAAAAATACATGTTTTGGTTTTTTGTAAAAATGATAAGACACAAAATAGTTCATATTGATTAATATTTGAGCCAAACTTTTTATCACATGTTTATGTATCAATACAAAAAGATAAAACTATTTTTGAGTATTTTTACAAGAGATAAAAGAATTTTTAGAAATATTTTTAACATGTGTTTCTGTCCCAGATTTGTGGCTGACAGACCAGGTCGGCCGACCGTACGGGTCGACCGCACCAAAGGCCGGTCGACCCTTGCGGTCGACCGACGTGCACAAGCTTGTGCACGTTTGGCAGTCACAGGGACGGTCGGCCGGGCGGCCGACCGGATCTGAGAGCAGTGCTCTCTGTTTATTTCGGTCGGCCGGGCGGTCGACCGGGTTGCCCCAACGGTCACATTTCTGACCGTTGGCGGTCGGCCGGGCCGGCCGACCGGTAGCCTGTCAGGCTGCCAGATCAGCCTAACGGGCTAGTTTTGTTTTGGGGCTATAAATACCCCATCTCTTCATGGTTTTATCCAAGATTTTAAGAGCCAAAATTTCTCTGATATACAAGTATTTTAAACAAGTTTTCAAAAGTTTTTGGGCTTTAAACTTCCAATCTTATTTGTTTTAGGTTTTTAGAAAAATCAAAGAAAAGAGTATTTTGGGAGATTTGTGTTTGTTCTTCATTTCCATTATCTTCAAGAGTTTTCCCAAGATTATTTCTTTGAGTTTTTGTTTTCCAAATACCTAGTTTTCCACACTTGAGCCTATCATCTATCCTATTCTATTAGGATCTTGTTTTGTGGAAAAGAGAAAAGTGAAAAGAGAGATTGTTTGTGGTTGAAAGAAACCACTTGTTGTAAACACCCTTGCTCTTGTTGTATCTCTCTTTGGTAGAGGTTGATCGGGTGATTGGTTTGCTCCCTCTTTGGTAGAGGTTGAGGCTTGTAGTTTGCTCCCTCTAGTGAGAGGTGGAGTTTTGGTTTGTAACCCTCTTCGGTAGAGGTGTTTGTGGTTGTTGTATTGGCTACGGGCCTACCCCTCGGTTGTGAGGCGGTGTTTGAGAGAGGAGTTCGGTACTCCCTTTGTTGTAACAAATCCTCCTCGGAGGAGGTTCCCTCGGTGGGAGATAGTGGATTGAAAATCCTTCACGGTGGTGAAGGCGGGGATGTAGAGCTAGGGGCTCGAACCTCGAAACATATCTTGGCCTTTGCGTTTGATCCATTGTCTCTCAACTTTCTCTCTCTTTCATTTGTACAAAAGCATCATTCTTCATTCATATCATTCATTGCTTGTGTTGTGCCTTGCATATTTCATATTGCTATATTTTGTATATGCTTGGTTGTTTGTGTGTGCCTCACTTATACTTAACCACAAGAGCTTCACATAGCACCTCAACCCATATTTAGGGGAATCAAGAGGAGTTAGTCAGAGCCCTTCACGGGGAATTCGGCTACACTTGTGTGTTGTATTAAGTGTGTTGCAAAATTTGTTTAAGCTTCCGCATTTAGCGCATTTAGTTTCTAGATTAGCATTTACACCTATTCACCCCCCTCTAGGTGTGCTTTCAATTGGTATCAGAGCCTACACTCCTGATACTTAGGCTTAACATCCTAGGAGTGAGATCCATTTGTTTGCTAATCTACATTTGCATTTGCTTGTTTGCACACATATAGTTTGGACCCATGGACTTCATGACCCCACCTATGTTTGACCCTTCCAACATCATTGTTTGGAAGATTAGGATGTCTGTTTATTTACAAACCCTAGGACATAAGGTTTACCTTGCCATTACCAAGGAATCCTATCTTGGTAATCGCAATCATATAGGGGCCAATGCACAAGCCCTTGAGGCCATTAGAAGCACATTAAATAAAGAATATCTTATGCTTGCTTCTAACTTTGATTGCGCATTTGCAGTGTGGAACATGTTGACAACCACCACCTCCTCCAAGCTTCAATTGCCAATTCAACCGGAGGAGTCTAGTGGAGAATCCGATTCTCAATGCTTAATGGTCCAAGGGAATGACTCCCTTGAGGTACATTCAGCATCTCAACTAGATAATGATAATGCTAGTTCTTCATGTGATGATAATATTAATCCCCATGCTTTGAATGAAGAACTTTCTATAGTTTGTGAAAAATTAATAGAAAAGTATAAAATTTTGAAAAAGAAGACTTGTGCTTTAACTAAAGAAAATGAAAAATTGTCTTCTAAACTTGATTGTGTTTTGCAAGAGAAGGTTGAGGTCTATAATGAAAGGGATTCATTGAGATCTCAACTAGACCTTGCACTAAAAGAAAATGAGTTTTTGAAAAATAAAATGATTGTGAAAATGTTTTGAAGAAAAATGAAAAACTATCTTCAAAAGTTGATTTTGTTGTAAAAGAAAATGAATCTTTGAAAATAAAAATTATCTCTATTTCAAAAGATTTAGATATGTGTTTAAAGAAAAATATTGTTTTGCAAAATAAGATTGATGCACATGTTTGCCATGCTAGTATAGTATCACACACATCACCTATTGCATGTACCACTTCTTCTTTGATTGAAAAAGATATATCCATGTTAAAGAAGAATGTTGTTTGTTTGGCCTCCACTTTGAGCCAATGTGCCAAGAGCCACACACGTTTAGAATCCTTGTTTCGAAAGAAGCAAGTTCCATCTTTTCATGCACACCCTCCACGGCATACACATGCTCCTCACGGACACACCCATCACATGTATGCTCATGTGTACACTTGTACACATTGTGGACGTAAGGGCCACCTTGCTAAATTTTGCTATGATCGTATACATGTTTCAAATTTAGTAAATAACTTTGTTTGGGTTAGGAATGATACTAACCCCCATGGACCCAAAAGGATATGGGTACCAAAGACCACCCTCGTATTTTTGATATAGGTGTGGGCTCTCACATGACGTGAGAGTTGTCGTACCTTAGAGTGGATGCGTTCCGAGCTTCATGGAAATCAATTGGATGCATCACTTTCAAGGGAAGTTTTGGTGGGAAGACCACCATGTTTTGGAGACAAGGGAAGTTGCCTTCTAGATTTTGGTAACGATTCCTAACTCCTTATTATTGTTTACATGCTTTCTATGTTTATCATTTATAGCATGTTTGATGTTTATTGATTATTATGAAAATGTCATGATTATTAGACTCTTGACATACATGTATAGTATTTGAAACACCCATGTTTAATATGGACTATTATTTTGTGTTCTCACCATTTGTTTAGCTATCATGTTTATCATAAGTTTAATAACATGTGAATTTTCTTAATAATCATGTTTATGTTTTTTCATGTTGATTATGGTTTGTTTTATACTTCATGCTTTGATTACATGTTTAGATGTTAGTTTTCATTAAGACTAGATATATATTTGTACATATAGTGGGTCACAAATAAATCTATATATGTTTGTGCTTGAATGCTTTTTTGAACCCATTAGATGTGCTAGTATAGACTAATTTTGATGATTCATACATTTTAAACTTGTATTCCCCATTTTTGGTTTTGTTTTATGATCATGTGTTTTCATTTCATGTATATGTCTATTTTGCCAAACTTTAAGATATACATGAATACCCCTTGAGTCATTTGCTTTTCATGCAAATCTATACATATGGACTCAATCGTGTTTAGGGATATGTATGTATACTTTTTGTGTTGATAAATCATACATATACCTTGAAATGAAATTTGTTTTAATGAAAATTTAGTTTTTCATGTTTCCATGTGTTTATGTTTAACTTCATGTATATGTCCATTTTATCCAAATTATTGTTATACATATACATCCTTTTGAGCCACGTGCCTTCATGCATATATCTTTGTGGACTCGTTGTGTTTGGATATGTATGTACACTTTAATTTGTGTAGGACATACATATACCTTGAAGATTAAATAAGTTTTGATGATTTTCATGTTCTCGTGTTTTAAGGAATATTAAGCTTAATTGCCAATTTTCATGACTATATGTTTCACATAACACTTGCACACTCGCCTCTTTTACAATGTTTCTCATGATTGTATTTTTCATGAGTATGTTTGAGCTTAATGGATTTTGAGTGTTTTAGTGCCATGTAGATTTCATGTTTCATGAAAAATATTTTTGTTTTATTCCTTGCATGAAGGATTTCGTACTAGTTTACAAATTTTTCTTATAACTATTTGCGATATTCTTTATTTGGTAGAGTTTTTCAAACAAAGCTTATTTTCAAATCTATTTTTGAAAACCCCTACCTTTACGGGCGGTTGGATGGGAGACCATGCCATGTATACCCTTCTTGAATATCTTTTAAACTTGTGCATGAATGGGTGGTAGTAATATGAGATATACACTTGATCATTATTGTTATTTCAATTGGTATCAATTTTGACCTTTCTTATATACTCATGTATGTTTGTATGTATGTATGCTTTCAATTCCAAGAATATCAATTTCTATTGGTATCTATTTTTCATACATATATGTTTTATTTGTGCCTACTATATTCCTATATCTTAGAGCACAAATATTTGTTTATGCTAAGCTTGAAAACCTTAATGATTATCCTATTTCAATTGATTACTTTTAAATTGGTATCAAGCCTACGCATTGTTTTAGTTTGTATTTCATAAAGGGGGAGAAAACTTGTATTTCATCTTTCAATTGGTATTTGTTTTTCACTCCCATACTTTATGATTGAAAATTTAAATTTGGTATCATAAGTTCAAAATGAAAAATATTTACAATTGGTATCAAAATTTTTGTTTAGACATTCAAAATTTATTATGTTTAATTTCAATTGGTATCAAGCTTTTCATGTGTTTTGCTTAAAATTGGTATCAATATTTTTTTCTGTTTGTTTCCTTTCAATTGGTATCAAGATGTTGTTCTTTGACATATTTTCACTTGATATCTTAATTGATAGTCACCCCTATTTGGTTTGTTTTTGTTTTAGACAAAGGGGGAGAACATTGTCTTTATTAACCCTTTTGTTGATTCATGGTTTCAAACAAAAAGGGGGAGAAAAATTTATTGATTTGGTTTTGCTTTTTCCCTTATTGATGAGTGTTTCTTTGTATTAAAAAGGGGGAGAAGATTTCGTTTTGTTTTGGTTTTTACCCCTTTATTGATGATTGACAAAAAGGGGGAGAATTATTTGAGAAGTTTTATATATGCATGTTTATGTTTTGCATATATATTAAGTTTAGTTTAGTTTAGTTTAATTTTAATTGGTATCTAGAGTATGTTTTGTTTTTAAACATTTCATTGGTATCTAGAGCCATTTATTGTTTATGCATGATTATGCATTGTCATTCATTGCATATTTATGTTTATTTGTTTTATGCATGAGTTAAGGGGAGCTTCTTTGAAGCTTAATTTTGATCCATGCATATATAACTCCATGAGTTTTGTCATCATCAAAAAGGGGGAGATTGTTGGCCCAAAGGCCTTCCACCCTAGTTTTGATGATGATTAACTCATGTAGTTATGTTTACTAATATTCTTGTGTTTTTAGTCTCAGATCTTGTAACAAGATATTAGTTGGTGATTGCTTCAAAAAGAGGAGTTTGAAAGCCTGCACATGGTGATTCCGGTGCCCGAGCATCAAGATCATACCTTTGCACTCGGTAGATCACGGTTTGGGATCAAGTCGACTTGAAGATGGAGATCGTCAAGAAGACTTAGGTATCCTAGTTTAGGTTTGTGCGTTTTAGATCCATGTCTAAAGCTTAGTATAGTTGATATGCTCAAGTGCACAACACACACAAGTTTTATGTTTGGATATTGGTTTTTCAGTTTTTAGTTTAACGGATATTTATTTTCATGAATAGATTGATCAAAATAAGTTTACATGATTTATATGTATAGTAGATGTATTTTAGTTATACATGCATGCTTAAACTTCTTATACAAACTTATTTTGACTTTCCTATTCATGTATTGAAAAATCCAAGTTTGATAAAAATACATGTTTTGGTTTTTGGTAAAAATGATAAGACACAAAAATAGTTCATATTGATTGATATTTGAGCCAAACTTTTTATCACATGTTTATGTATCAATGTAAAAAGATAAAACTATTTTTGGGTATTTTTACAAGAGATAAAAGAATTTTTAAAAATATTTTTAACATGTGTTTCTGTCCCAGATTTGTGGCTGACAGGCCAGGTCGGCCGACCGTACTGGTCGACCGCACCAAAGGCCGGTCGACCCTTGCGGTCGACCGACGTGCACAAGCTGTGCACGTTTGGCAGTCACAGGGACGGTCGGCCGGGCGGCCGACCGGATCTGAGAGCAGTGCTCTCTGTTTATTTCGGTCGGCCGGCGGTCGACCGGGTTGCCCCAACGGTCACATTTCTGACCGTTGGCGGTCGGCCGGGCCGGCCGACCGGTAACCTGTCAGGCTGCCAGATCAGCCTAACGGCTAGTTTTGTTTTGGGGCTATAAATACCCCATCTCTTCATGGTTTTATCCAAGATTTTAAGAGCCAAAATTTCTCTGATATACAAGTGTTTTAAACAAGTTTTCAAAAGTATTTTTGGGCTTTAAACTTCCAATCTTATTTGTTTTAGGTTTTTGGAAAAATCAAAGAAAAGAGTATTTTGGGAGATTTGTGTTTGTTCTTCATTTCCATTATCTTCAAGAGTTTTTCCAAGATTATTTCTTTGAGTTTTTGTTTTCCAAATACCTAGTTTTCCACACTTGAGCCTATCATCTATCCTATTCTATTAGGATCTTGTTTTGTGGAAAAGAGAAAAGTGAAAAGAGAGATTGTTTGTGGTTAAAAGAAACCACTTGTTGTAAACACCCTTGCTCTTGTTGTATCCCTCTTTGGTAGAGGTTGATCGGGTGATTGGTTTGCTCCCTCTTTGGTAGAGGTTGAGGCTTGTGGTTTGCTCCCTTTAGTGAGGGTGGAGTTTTGGTTTGTAACCCTCTTCGGTAGAGGTGTTTGTGGCTGTTGTATTGGCTACGGGCCTACCCCTCGGTTTTGAGGCGGTGCTTGAGAGAGGAGTTCGGTACTCCCTTTGTTGTAACAAATCCTCCTCGGTGGAGGTTCCCTCGGTAGGAGATAGTGGATTGGAAATCCTTCACGGTGGTGAAGGCGGGGATGTAGATCTAGGGGCTCGAACCTCGAAACATATCTTGGCCTTTGCGTTTGATCCATTGTCTCTCAACTCTCTCTCTCTCTTTCATTTGTGCAAAAGCATCATTCTTCATTCATATCATTCATTGCTTGTGTTGTGCCTTGCATATTTCATATTGCTATATCTTGTATATGCTTGGTTGTTTGTGTGTGCCTCACTTATACTTAACCACAAGAGCTTCACATAGCACCTCAACCCATATTTAGGGGAATCAAGAGGAGTTAGTCCAGAGCCCTTCACGGGGAATTCGGTTACACTTGTGTGTTGTATTAAGTGTGTTGCAAAATTTGTTTAAGCTTCCGCATTTAGCGCATTTAGTTTCTAGATTAGCATTTACACCTTTTCACCCCCTCTAGGTGTGCTTTCACAATGTATAGGCTGCAGAAAACTAGCCGTTGGGGGCCAAATTGCCTATCAGTCGATCGGCTGGTTGACCAACCAACAGTCATTTTTCAGATTGTTAGGGTTGTCGGTCGACCTCCTGGTCGACCGCACCCACGTCTTGACCTGTCGGTCGACCGAGGCAAGAACCAGAGAGCACTACTCTCTTGGTCGGTCGACACACTCGGTCAACCGGCCCTCAAGCCAGGGCAGTGTGCACAATCTGTTCACATCAGTCAAGCGCTCGGTCGACGGAGCTCTGGTTCGATCGACCGGTCGGTTGACTGCCAGAAGCCCAGGTCTGGTTTTTCATGATTTGAAAACTTGATCTTTTGAAACCCTAAAATTTTATTTAAATCCCATAAAAAAAACCACAAAAATAAATTCATTGAAATATTTTGACGTACAAATATGTGTGATAAAAAATTAACATATATTACAAATATATTGAACTATTTTTACGATATAGAAAGTTTTAAATAAAAACTTGTATTTTTCAAAATCAAAATGTTAAATGAAAAATCGATTTTTTCAAAATTTGTCCAAATACAAAAAATAAGATATTTAAAACTCATTTGAAGCATAGTGTGTATGGATATGATCCAATACACATATAAGATGAAATATCTATATTTTTAACAATAAGCTCTAAAGAAAATTTTGATAAATACAAAACTTAAACTTATGATATAGAAACATCAAATAAGTTTTTCTAAACATTATGAAGCAACAATAGTATGGATGAAATTCAATACACATATAAATCATGTAAACTTGTTTTGATGAAATCTATTCATGAAAACGAAATATGTATTCTTTGAAGCTCAAAACCAAAATCATATTTTCTGAAATCAAAACTATTTAACATGAAATGTTTTGAAATCTTTTGTGTTTGTGTATAATGAGCTTGAGCAATGTACAACTAATCTATCCTTTACACTTTATCTAAAAATAAAATCTTAACACTTACAAACTCAACTCAAGTCATGAAAATGTTCTTTTCTATCTTGATTTGGTTCAAACTTTGATTCATAAGCTAGACTCCTCTTGAGTAATTGATGCGATCTTTGAAGTGCGAGCCCTTGAATCAACACGTACTAGCTTCAAAACTTAACCTCAAATCTTTTCTTGAAGCTAAATGCCGACAAAGATCTTGATAGATAATCTGAAACTAAATGAGCACAAGATCATTAGTATCATAACTACATGAGTTAATCATCATCAAAACTAAAGTGATAGGTCTTTGGGCCAACAATCTTCCCCTTTTTGATGATGACAAAACTCATGGAGTTATATATATATGGATTAAAGATAAGCTTTATAGAAGCTCCCCCCTAACTCATGCATAGCAATAAACAAATAGATATTCAATAAAGGCTCATAAACAAAACAAACATATATGCATAAACAATAAATATTAAAGCATGTATATATAAACTCTAAATTCTTCTCCCCTTTTGTCAATTCACAAAAAAGGGTGAAGATAAACAAATAATAAAGATGTATATCCGATATACATTTATGAAGAGGAAAGACGTTAAGTTAGCTCCCCCTGCATACATGCATTACATGGAGAAGGGATGACTAGACCCTAATCCGCATAAGCATAATATACAATATATAATCGGAGATGTTAAGCTCCCCTACACACGTGTATCACATAAAGAAGAGTGGTTAAGCTTCTCAATATGTAAAATACACTCAACTTGATATATATATAAAAGAGATGTTAAGCTCCCCTTGCATATAAGCAATACATATCAACAGATTTTAAAATTTTTTTGATAACACTTAAAACAAAATTTTGAAATTTCTTGAAGTCAATAAAATAAATTTTGATATCAATTGAAAATAAATAGTAGTTGACAAAACAAATGTTGGTACCACTTGTAGATAAGAAAAATTTTTAAGATACTAATAGTAGATTTTTTTTGATACCAATTGAAGGTGAAATATGAAATACATTTTGATACCAAAAAATACCAACTGAAATTAATGCATAAGCTTGTAAAGATACCAATTAACATTTAGAATTAAGTCAAATTTAGCATAAACAGTTTGTGCTTAAAAAAAAGAAATTGCATTATAAAATAAACACAATCTAAATCATACATATGTATGTATGAAAATGAAAATAGCACTTAAAATTTGAAGCATACATATATAAGAAAATAAAATATGAGTATAAAAAGAATAAAATACCATGAAGATTATTTGTATAACTCATAGCAATCCACCCTTATCATGCACATGTTAAAAGATATTCTATAGGGCATATAAGACATGGTCGCCCAACCAACCGCCCTTAAAGGTAGGGTTTTTAAAAAATAAGATTCGAAAAATATTAGCATAGTTGAAAACACTACCAAGTGAAGAATAAATAACTAATTTAAAGTAATTTTTAAAAAAACTAGTTAAAAATCCTTCAAATATGAAACCAAATCATATATATCTCATGAAAGCATGTTAAGTACACAAAAATTGATACTCAAGATCTGTAAAGCATAAAAACATATACTCATGAAAACAAAGTCATGAGTAAATATAAAGGTGAGTGTATGAGAATTATGTAAATGACATATTCATGAAAATAAATAATAAAGCTCAAAATAAAACTCAAATGAAAATCTTTTTCTCAAAAACATGATATATCATTTAGTTATGCATGAATCATCAAAAGTAGGACATACAATATACAATCAAATAAATAATTGAGTAAATAAAAGAAATAGAGCATGTAAAGCATGTATCTCAAGAATTGTACATGTATAACACAAGTTTTACTAAATTTTGCATATCAACACGATATAGGCATATAAAACAATATATGCTTTAACTAAAGCATACAAAAATATGAATTTAACAAAAATAGGCATGTAAAATTCAATGAATAGTTTTTCAAAATACATGCATAGCTAACAACAAATTAACTCAACATATAAGCCCAAAACAATATGTGATTGAGTCTAGGTCACTTCACTAGCATATAAACATTTAAAATATTTTAAAGAGGAGAAAGAAATAGTTACCAAAATTGATGTAGCCAATTTATTTCTCCAAAATAAGAGGTGGTCCTCCCACCATGCTTCCTTGATTGTGATGACCAATTGGGTATGTTCATCAAGTGCATCCACCACCAAGGCACCAAACCTCTCACGTTTTGTGAAAGCCCACACCTATATCAAACACAGGAAGTGGGGATTTAGGTACCATATATTCTTTTTGAGTCCATGGGGTTTAGTATTATAAGGAACCCAAATATTTTTATTTGCAAAATTCAAATAGTTTATTCTATCAAAATAAAATTTTGCAAGATGGCCTTTGCGGCCAAAATATGTATCTGTACACTCTAGCATACATGAAGGAATGAGTGTGATCATGGTGTGGTGTGCATGTGTATGCCATGTAGAATGTGCTTGAATGTGTAAAACTTGTTTCTTGCGAAATATAGTTTCCAAGCTATTATGATTAATTGCACATTAGCTCAAAGTAGAGCCCAAACAATCTATATTCTTTTTCAATTTATAATTATCTTTTACAATTTTTGAAGAAGCAACATGAGAAACATGAGAATCAACAATCTTTTTCTTTTTAGAAATATTTTCTTTTTCATTAAAAACAATTTTCTTTTTCAAAGATTTGTTTTCATTTAAAATAGTTTTCTTTTCTTTTGAAAAGAATCAATTTTATTATTAAAGAATTGTTTCCTTCAAAAGCAACATTCAATTTTGAACCAAGGAAACATTCTCCTTTTTCAAAAAAATATTTTCTTTTGAAATAATTACAATTTTATTTTTAAAAAAAATCTTTTTCTTTTAAAACAAAATTATTTCATTTTTCAATTTCTTGTTTTCTATTCTTAATAAATCATATTTTTTAAGAAGTTTTTAGCAAAAAGATACAATATCATCATATGGCATCTCAACTTTTTCATCTAGCTCAGAATCGGAATTTACCTCAAGGGGTTATCCCCTTGGACCATGTAGCACACATATTGGAAGTGGCACTTCCATCATCTGAGTCACTCTCCATGTAGTATTATTTTTATTCATGAAGGGAGATAAGAGTGTTCCATACTACAAAGCTGAATCAAAGCTAGAAATCCTAGATAGATAATCATCATTTAGGGTTGATTTTAAAGCATGAAGGGCTTTTGCATTAGCCTCTAGAATTTTACCATTAACAAAATAAGAAAATTTAATTGTGACAAAATAAACATGAATACTTAGGGCTTTGAGGTACATGAACATCTTAATTTTCCAAGTTTAAAAGTCAAGAATGTCAAACATAGGAGGTGTCATGAAATCCATGTGTGTGTATGCAAATATTGTGATTAGCTAAAATGAGGATCTTTAACTCGAGGTTGTTAGATCCAAATCAAGAGCACCAAGCTCTGATGCCAATTGTAAGTCACCTAGAGGGGGTGAATAGGTGACAAGCTAATCTAATGCACAACAATGCAGAATTAAAAACTAATTATGCAAAGTAAAAACTATAACGCAAACACACAACGCATAACCAAAAAGTGTAACCGAATTTCTAGTGAAGAGCTCAGGACTATCTCCTCAAGATTCCTCTAAATAAGAGTTGAGGTGCCACTATGGCTCTCCTGGTTGAATACAAGTGTGAGCAAACAATCCCAGACATATAACAATTAAGCATAAGTATATCAAGCATCTAAAGATATGAACAATATAAGCATGAAAGATATATCACCACAAGTGAGAGAGAGAGAGAACCAATCGCAAACACGGTAGATTTGTTTTGAGATTCGAGCACACTTGCTCTACGTCCCCGCCTTCAACACTATGAAGGATTTCCACTAAAATCGATCCTGCAAGATCACTTGTTGCCGCAACACCTACAATGAGCTCCCTAAAAAACTCTTGGACCTGCAAGTCCCTCACTTGTTCCTGCAAGAACAACACATGCAAGCACACTAGCTTGCCGAGGTCACACCTCTGCACCAAGCTCCCTCAAGAACTCATCACAACGTGAACCCACAAGTTCGTCTCCTCAAATACAAGGATATAAACTTGGTGATCTCTACACTTTGATCACTAAAAACAATTCTCACAATCAAAGCACCAATAAGATAGATATGGCAATGGAAAGCTCAAGCCTGTGTGAGAAAAACTTGGATAGATTTGGAGGTAGAAAACACAAGAAAGCTTTTGATAAAATAAAGAGATTCACTCTTGAAAACCTCCTTTAGATTTAGAAATGAAAGATCTAAAATCTTGTTGGAAAACTTCTATGGAGGACTGAAAAATAGTTCTAAAAAACTCTCGCAAAAATCTTAACCAAAACTGACTCAAAACACCCTAATCTATAGGCTGCAGAAAACTAGCCGTTGGGGGCCAAATGGCTGGCCAACGGTCATTTTTTAGAACGTTGGGGTTGTCGTTCGACCGCCCGGTCGACCGCACCAAGGTCTTGACCTGTCGGTCGACCGCTCGATCGACTGAGGTAAGAACCAGAGAACACTGCTCTCTTGGTCGGTCGACCGCTCAATCGACCGAGGTCAGATCAAAAGAGCAAGCTTTCTAGATCGGTTGACTGCCCGGTCGACCGACCTTCAAGCCAAGACAATGTGCACATTCTGCGTACATCGATCGACCGCTCGTTTGACGGAGCTTTGGTTGGTCGACCGGTCGGTCGACTGCCAGAAGCCCAGGTCAGGGTTTTCAGGATTTGATAACTTGGTCTTTTGAAACTCTAAACTTTTATTTAAATCCCATAAAAATTTACAATAATAAGTTCATTGAAATACTTTGAAGTACAAATATGTGTGATTAAAAATCAACACATATTATAAACATGTTGAACTATTTTTGTGATATAGAAATTAAGCTTTAAACAAAAACCAGTATTTTTCAAAATCAAACTATTAATGAAAAACCGATTTTTCAAAACTTGTCCAAATACAAAAACAAGATATTTAAAATTCATTTGAAGTATAGTGTATATAGATATAATCCAATACACATATAAGATGAAATATCTATTTTTTTGACAATAAGTTCTAAACAAAGTTTTGATAAATACAAAACTTAAACACATAATATAGAAACATCAAATAAGATTTTCTAACAATTATGAAGCAACAATGTGTATAGATGAAATCCAATACACATTTAAACCATGTAAACTTGTTTTGATGAAATCTATTCATTAAAATGAAAAATATATTCTTTGAAGCTCAAACCAAAACCATATTTTCTAAAATCAAAGCTATTTAACATAAAATATTTTAAAATCTTTTGTGTGTGTATAATGAGCTTTAGCAATCCACAACTAATCTATTCTTTACATTTTATCTAAAAATAAAATCTTAACACTTACAAACTCGACTCAAGTCTTGAAAATCTTCTCTTGAAAATCTTCTTCTCCATCTTGACTTGGTCTAAACTTTAATCATGAGCTAGACTCCTCTTGAGTACTTGATATGAACTTTGAAGCATGAGCTCTTGAATCAACACGTGCTAACTTTAAAACTTGACTTCGAATATTTTGTTGAAACTAAATACCGACTAAGATCTTGATAGAAAATCTGAAACTAAATGAGCAAAAGATTATTAGTACTATAACTACATGAGTTAATCATCATCAAAACTAGAGTGATGGGTATTTGGACTAACAGAAGATTTTCCTCTCTCTCTCTCTCTCTCTCTCTTTATATATATATATATATATATATATATATATATATATATATATATATATATATAGCATTGATGTTTCACATTAGACATGCAGACCAAAAAAGCAAGAAAGCTGTATAATTTCCCACCCTTTTTTGTTCTTTTTTTGAATTATGGAGGTAGATAATTTCCACTAAAGAAAGTTTCACTCATGGAAGGAAGTACTTATTGAAGACCACCCCTATCATAAGCAAGTGCCTAGCTTTAACTCCCTTATATAGTGATCGTCACGTGTATTACATGTTTTTATATCATATGTTTAATATTCCTTCATCTGTAATTAAATAAAACTTTGCTATTTAATGTATTTTCATGTATCATGGCGTGCAGGATAATTAAAGAAGAAAAGAAAGAGATTGACAAATTTATCCAATTAAATCCAAAAGTTCAAAAGAAAGTGGATCGATTCAAATCCAGATGTTCTAGATGTAATCTTATTTGAAGATCGGGTATATCAGATGAGATAATATCATCAAAATTCAAAAGAAAAATGGAATAGAAGAAGACCCTATTAGTTTCATTGGATAAATAGATAAGATTGTCAAATCTAAAGCGGAAATTCAATAAAAGAATAGAGGACAAATGGACGGACAAATCCCCCTGATCCTGCCCTTCGGCTAGGATCTTGCCATAGAAATGCGGCAAAAGTTATATTTTCACGGCTTGGTTGTTGAATCATAGGGAGCGCCAGCTCCCCCTATCTTCGTACGCTCCCTAACCTCCAATTCTTCCCTATAAATATCTCACACCTCGAAGGTAGAGAGCACAAATTTCAGAGAGAGCTTTAGTTTAGGTTTTTCTTCTCTTATTCAATGTAATTTTTATTTTCTTTATAGCTTAAGTTAGAAAGAGTTACATGATTAAAAGAGAGAAAGAGTTATTGTAGAGTGACGCTATTGTAATCTTTTCTCAAGAGACTTATATTGAAGGTGACAATCAATGGAAGTTTCTCATTTTTCTTCACTGTGCTCGATCTAGCCAAATCTCTACTTTCATTTATTCTTTTCTACTGCTTCACTTTATTTCAAAGTAATTCTTCAATACGATTCGACAATAGAGGTAAGTACTCTTTTTCTTTTCTTTTTCATTTCATTAGTTTAAAATTGCACATCTAAAAACAATGCTTTTCCTCTTCTATTTCTTCTTCTTCTCTTTCTCTTTTTAACTTAATAACTCTTTTAATTTAAAGTGATTTCAAATCATCTTCTATCTTTCACATATGTCTAACTTAACATAGTTTTATTTTCTCTCTCTTTTAAAAACAAAGAAGACTTTTAAACCAATTTTTCTAAATGAAAGAAGAAACTTACTTAATTGCTTCGCAGTCCTTCCCTGTGGATCACGACCCGTTAGCCCTGCGCTACATGGTAGCATCAATGATCAAAGACCTAGCACTCTGTATTTTTCTGTGCAGATTTGGCTCGATCATATAGGAAGATTGAGGTTAATCAAAAAGGTAACAAATGACGCAAGAAAATACTATAAAACATTACTTCTATCTCATTTCGGGCAAAGCTGTCTCTAAGCATCTTCACAACTTTAGGGTACTTGAACAGTCAATCAATTAGCTATTTTTAGTCTTTTTTTTCTTTTGTTGCTAGAACAGCTATTTATTGTCTTTGAATTAGCACCATGCTGAATAGGAGCGAAAATTATCCAGTCAAAACTTCATTCAACAAACTCAAAGCAATTTCAACTTTTCTCATTAGAAGGGGGAAAAAAATGAAGAAGACGAAATCAGTCTACCATTATGTGCATGAATTGGTAGTCTAGAAAGAGTACACATCAAACTCAAGCTGCACAGTAACAAACATATCACGATCCCTTGAAACATCATGCAAGTGAATCAGTTGAAATCAAAATTATTGAACAACTAACGTCGCAGTGCCACACTGTGTGGGATAGTGAGAAACCTGTGAAAAATGTCACAGGGCAGTTATCCCTACTAACTGCTGCCCCCCCTGCCTCTTGACTCTTAATCTCTAGAGCTTGTTGGTTTGTCCACAACAAGACCTAGGACCACTCTACTAGTGATCAGACTTTATTTTCAAAATCTTAAAAAACTTTATAAATGAGAACATATATATAGAACTAATTGTTTTGAAAGAAGGTTGAAAGAAGAAGAGAAATAAGTTGGAATAAGTTGATTCTCTTCCGGCCATTTCACTCTCTAATTGTTGTGGTTATTATTATTTTTTTTTGAGAGAGAAAATAACTGTTGTGGTTAATGTTGAATGAATTATATGAGAAACTGATTTAGTTCATTGTCCAAAATAAGTTAACTGAGGCAAAATTTATATTTATAATTAATTAAGTTGGTGAAAATGAAATGAAGAATGGACCAAAAACGGTGAGGAGAATCGCATCGATCTCGAGAGAAGTGGGGTTAAACTAAATTAATCAAATTAAATTAAAAAAGGCCTAGTAATAGAAAGACAAAAAAGGCCACGGGATGGGAACTGGGGAAGGCGGGAAAAGGTGAGTATCAGCCCACGTGGACACTGGAGGTGGGGCCACACCATATTATTGCCCGAGAAACGCGGTGGGCAGGTATTGTCCTTGTCCGCAGCTCTCAAATTCCCTACTCTCCTCTTGTTTCTAATATGGGTTCGGTTAGCTCCACCAAAGTTAATGGTAAATGATTAAATTTTGTGAAAATAATCAAATTAAATAAATTAAATTACAGAATCAAAATCTAAAATTGACACCATTGGAGAATCGAACCCATGTGCAACGGAGCAGGATACTATTCTACCGCTAGACAATCTCAACTAGTGCTTGTTATTTAACTCACAACTTTATCATTTATGTCAACAAATTATAATATTTAATAATATTCTGATTGACTAAAGAAATTAAGAATGATATTCACTGCCCCGTTCATCGGTCATAGGATTCTGAGTTCAAATATCACCAGCTAGTTCAAGGATTCAGAACCTCTCTACTGTTGGTTATGGACGATCCATTTCTTAAAACAACACCATTCATCATTTTATAAATGACTACAATTTGTTTTGAATGAAAAGTGGGATGAGTACAATTTACAAGAGTAGGGTGATTGTTATTTTTGAAATGAATCACATCCACTTAGATTTTAATAGATGATTGTGATTTCAGAAGTAGATCGTTTACTGTCAAATTTGCAGCGGAGACTAATTTAAACATCCAAAAAATTAATCAAGATGCTTGCCCGTTTCAAGAAGCAATTGACCGAATCATTTTTCTGTTGTAACAATTGGTGCTCTGATATCACTGTTGCGCGAAATCGATATGCTATGATACCAATTGTTACTTCCGGGATTGACGTTTGCGAAACTTGACAATATGATAATACTTACAAAAGAAAAACTGTTGTAAAGCAAATTAACAATACCTAAATAAAAGAGTAATAACAATAATATGAGAATTTAACGTGACTCAGCTGACACTTGGCCTACATCCACGAGGAGAGAACTTGAAAGAGTTTTATTAATAAACTTCATAGAAATAGATCTAACCTTCCTCTTGAACCTACAAGTATTCACCTTCCCCTTGAATCTAAACCTAGATTACAAGAGTATACATTCTCTCTGTGAACCTTCATGTTGCTCCTTTCTTTTTTGGCTTCCTTGGTGTTCTCCACTCTTTACAATGTTGGGTTAAAATCTTTATTTACAAAATTTTATAATACAACTCTTATTTGGACTATGAGATGATCTTGATTGTTGGATGCTTGAAGAATCTTGATCAATCCTATGAGGAGATGATCTCCTCAATCTAGAAAAATTTTAAACTCTTCAATTTTCAGAAACAAAATGTCATTAATAGATTCTGAATCCTATTCGTACTCCTCCATAAAAGGAAACAAGCACGCGCCTCAGAGACGCCTTGATAGCTGACTTATCATGCAGACTAGTCGACTAATCTCTTCCATTAGTCGACTAATAAAGACTTCTCTCTATATCTTGTCTAGCAACTGTATAGTCGATTATATAGTAGATTATTCTGCTCCACCTTGATTTGTTTCTTCTGCTTCAAGTCATCGTCTTCTCTAATCAGATTGGATATTTTTGGGCTCTTATTTTTTCTTGAAAATAAGACAAAATTCTAACATTTTCTACGGCCACCTCATTCTATATGTATCACAGCTACAACAATGCATTAATTCTCTTTGCAGTCTTAGTTAAAACCCATAACACCCTTGATAGCTGCTTTGGGGTATCCTAACCCTGGTTGACACAAAAATAATCTCTAAGAAAATTGTTTGCCCTCTGCCTAAAGACAAACTGTGGGGCTCAATTAAATTGTCAGGTCAAAAGTGTGGACTTACCCTGTCCTATGTTGCACGGACACGGCAACGTTGAAATAGACACGACATGTGAGCACGTGACAAATTCTTAAAAATACACACGATACGGGTGGTTGACACGCGTGTCGGACACATTTTAGACACGACACGACTTCATTATAGAAGTGTCCATGCTACATAGACCCCATCAAATTCCTTTTTACTTTTGAGCTTGAGATTAGATCTAGTTGCAGATTGATGCTCTTTTTTAATATTGGTTTCATTTGGAGAGGGTCATACTGTGTGATTCCAATCCATCCTTTTAGTAAAGGTCTGGGTGAAGTAGTTTAGATGTCATGTCTGTTCTCTAGTAGCCAAACAATCAGTCTGCTCTGCACTTGGAAAACAAAGCAAGAGAGTATGTGGGGAAAGAATGAAGGGCCATAGCCCGTCTCACAATTCTAACTTGAATGTTACAGCACAATAAGTTCACTGCTAGAGGCGTTTGAAGCTAGATAGCAATATTTCAAGCAAAAATGTAAGGATTGCCCTACATGATTACAGGAATAATTGAGGCACAGCTGATTTTGATGAAGTATAATAGCCAATAGACAATTTATTGCATCAAAATCGACAAAGTGCATTCGGTTTCTGAAAGGAAAATGTGGCCATAAAAGCTTGATAGGAGAAGCTAAAGATTGTGATACATATTTCAGGCATAAATATAACCTCCTGTTAGAGAACACAACAACACACTGAAAATAACTTCAACTTGATAACGAAGAGCGTGGAGTAAATTATAGTCAACATACAACTCATCATTAAAGACAAAGCGGGATGTAGTGATCAAAGCGAAAGAAAAAGGGTAACCTCTGATCAAAAGATAAATTTTCCAAACACAAGAAACTGTTACAAAATGAGCATAATTCTACAAATAAAATACCAATGACTGCCAATAATCAGTATCCAACGAAATAGAGCAAGAATCTTGCAAATGTTCCATCAAAGAGATGTACTTGCTTTCTGGCGTAATCAGTCTTCACAATTCTCTCAATATACTTGCTTTCTGGGTTAATCACTCTTCATGCTCTCTATTTTGCATAAGCACAGCTTTAACAGTTTACAGCACTCTTTAACTTCTTCAGCCAGCACAGTCATTATTCAACTCACCTATCCAAATAAATTAAAGAAAACCTCAGTCAGCTGCAAAAATATGAGACAGATTTGTTGACTGTAATTGGAGCTACCAGAACAGTCATTATTCCACCTACCATCAAAATAAATTAAAGGAAACCTCAATCAGATGCAGAACCATGTGGCTGTTTGGTTGACTTCATGCAGCTTCAACTATATGAGATAACCACTTAATTGTTTGTTTTGATGTCATACATGTTGTTCTAATTACAGTAGTTAGAGTCATTTTTTAGATTTTTTTTTTGGTTGCAGTTGGAAGTTAACCTGCGAACAAATTGGTTGTAATTCTAACTACAGCAGTTGGACTATAATAAATGAGTGTACCATGTCAGCTTTTATTAACAACTCCTATACAATGTAACTTCATTATGTATTAAATCAAATAGCTGTTCTTTATCTCATGTAATTGAAACTACAATTGTGAGTTAGTTAAAGTATACACATATGTCGATATTCTAACAAGATGAATAACAACTACATGTAGTTGGAACTGCATAGTAGCTCCAATTGTATCAAACCAAACAATCCCATGTGAAAAGGCAAGTACATCGTAAATTTGTAGATTTCATGCCAAGTATTTGGTCATTTTCACAAATAACCAAATACTTTCATTTCATTGTAAATCCATCAGTAATATATATAACATTAAAACAGCCTTCTGAAGAGCTGTAACCCAAAGGGTCCTTGCATCTTGTTAACAGGAATCTGAAACACACATTAAGAAAGAAATAGATTGCAATGACATCTGGGACCCATTGTCATGATCTTTGATGCTCAAGAAACTCTTGCTTTTGATCATGTTACCAAAAAAGGAAAAGGAGGGAACAATGCCCCATTGACACGGCAGAATAATGAAACGAAGTGATCGTTGATTGACCTTCCCAACTTCTTAGGTCAACATAATGCTCCAAATCAAATCAGACAGCTGTTAGCATTCTCATCTGTCGATAAATGTAAAATAGAAAGGTATCCCACTATGGAATGAGCTAGTTTACCATAACGGTACACATTTCCACGAGCGCAGCCAATCAACGGCCGAAAAAAAATAAACTAAAAGCTACAACTCCACAGGACTCTCGGGAAAATCCTGTCGACAGCCAGGGGGCCTGTCGATAGGGCTCTGTCGATCGAGATGGTCTGTCGTCAGACGCAGCAAACTGTTGCTCATGTTTGCGTATCCATGTATCCGTTTCATGCAAAATCCGTACTCTGTATTTCTTCGATGAGTTAAAAAACTCTACTAACAATATTGTACCCTCCCCTACAATTCTCCACCTCGGTGAAGATTTCTCAAATCTGAGTTGAACACAACATAGCACCATGTCGACTCCATCAGGCTGCACCAGTGCAGTTGTCTACGTACCCCCTGCTCAGGGAATCAAGCCATCCATAGTTCTTCCAAACGAGCTCCACCGAGCTCAAGCAACTGGAAGAATATGGAGTAACACTTTGCAATGTGCAAACTTCACGTCCGTAACAACCTTGATAAGCATATGATGGGATTTTCCTTTGTGTGAATCTTTTATAACTCAATATCACCCTCATCAAGATCTCTCAAAAAAGTGAAATTTGACGTCGATGTGCTTCGTCCTTACATGATACAACTGGTTCTTTATCAAATGATAGCACTTATGCTATCACAGTTGATCTTTAAAAAATCCCGATCATTCCTCAAGTTGTCAAGCAACCCATGAGGCAAATTTCTCCTTCACAGCCTCCGTCATGGCCATATACTCGGCTTCTGTAGTAGACAATACGACAGCAAACTGTAGAGCAGAGCGCCATCTGACCGGTGCTTGGGACAGTGTAAACACATCCCGTTGTACCGGTGTTTATTGAGATCTTTGTGTAGTCGGAATCAACGTATCTGATACACTCCTGCTTACCTGTAAAATCCTTCTTGAATACTAAACCAACATCTATGGTGTCTTTGATGTACCGTAGAATCCACTTCACTGCCTCCCAGTGACCCCTGCCGGGATCACACATGTATCTGCTAACCATTAAGACAACTTGTACTAAATCGGGTCTTGTACACACCGTTGCATACATTAAACTACCAACCGCGCTAGCATAGGGTACGTGAGACATGTACTTACGCTCTTCAATAGAAGTAAGAGATATACTAGCTTTTTAACTTGAAATGAGGAGCTAATGGTGTACTTACAGACTTCGTATCGCCGTGTTGTATTGATTTTCTGAAGTACCTTTTTCAAATATCCCTTTTACGCCAAGCTAACCTTACCACCTTTCCGGTCTCACTCGATCTCCTTACCAAGCACCTTCTTTACTTCACCCAGATCCTTCATCTCGAACTCAGAAGACAAATCCTTCAATCTGTTAACTTCATATTTGATTTTGAAAGCAATGAGCATATCATCCACGTATAACAGTAGGTAGATGTATTCACTATTCGGTAGCTTATTGTAATACACGCATGAGTCGTAATAGCTTCATATGTACCTTTTACCACTTATGAAACTGTCGAATGCTTGTACCACTGTCTTAGTGGTTGCTTTAATTCATAAAGTGACTTTTCATTTTGCCTATCATATTCTCCTTTCATACAGTTTTAAACCCCGTCAGCCAAGACATGTAGGTCTCCTATTCAAGATGTTCATGGAGAAAGGTGACCTTCACGTCGAGCTGATCAAGCTCCAACTCGTACTGTGCCTCCAGTGCCAGGAAAACCCATATAGACGATTGCTTTACAACAGATGAGAATATCTCATTGTAGTCAATATCTTTTCGATGTGCATAGCCTTTAGCTACCAATCTGGCTTTGTAGCATACAGTATTACCATCTGAAAATCCATGTTTCTTTGCAAATATCAATTTACAACCGATCGCTTTTTTCCCTTGGGCAACTCTGACAGTTCTCAAGTGTCGTTCTTGTGTAAAGAACTCACCTCTTATATCATGACATTCTTCCACATCTTGGACTCTGAACTAATTTCAGCTTTCCTATATGTAAACGGGATCGCCTCCTCAACGACTGGGAGAGCATATGCCAAAATCATATTTGTAGTGAGCCAACTAGGCTTACGTGATTTCCTCCAAACTCTTCCAACTGCAATGGATTTTTGGACATCACCGATAGCTTATCCTTGATCCTCATCATCATCAGCATCTTGATCGGCTACATGATCACCACCATGTGTCACCGCGGATATGATCTCTAATGATACTAATCTTTCTAGAGACGGTAAAGTAGTATCACTCTCCATCTGCTGCGATATCTTTTCGGTTTTCTACTCGCCACCAACTGAGAATCCCTAGGCTTCATCATTGAAGCCTTGTCAAACGTGACATCTCTGCTCAAAATAAACTTCTTTTACTTCAGATCCTAATTTTTATAGCATTAACATCTTCCTTGAATCCTACAAACACACCTTTCTTCACTCTTGGGTCCATTTGTCTTCCTTGACATGATAGTAGGCCAAACATCCAAATACCTGTAGCGAATAATAATCCTGAGTAACTTTTCCTGACCAAACTTCCACAAAAGTTTTATCTCCTATCGTAGACGACCGCAACCTGTTAATGAGATGGCATGTATATGTCAATGCCTCAGCCCAAAAATATTTTGATATAGGCATTGGATAATATACACGGGACCTTCTTAGTAAGGTCTTATTTAACATTTCAGCCATCTCATTTTGTTACGGTGTTCTTTTACTGTGAAGTGCCTTCCTATGCCCTCATCTTGACATAAATGTAGAAAAGGATCATTTATATACTCTCCTCTCTTGTCTAAACGGAGTACCCTGATCTTCCTTCCCGTGCTCTTCTCCATGTTCCTCTTTCACTTCACAAATAACTCCTGAATTTTTTCTTTGTGCTTGATGGTATGTACCCAGCATCGCTTATAGTAATTATCTATAAAAGACACAAAGTACTGTTTACCTCCAATAGATGTCGTCTTGATAGGTAAAACATCTGTGTGAATATAATCTAAAATCCTCCCGGTGCAATGAGTCGCGGTGCAAAATTACACCTTGGTCTTCCTTCTGATGACACAATGTTTACAAAAAAATCATGAGTTTTTGTAGGGAAAAAGAATAAAATCCTGTTAGTAGAGTTTTTAACTCATCGGAGAAATACAAAGTACGGATTTTGCATGAAACGGATACGTGGACACACCAACAAGAGAAGCAGTTTGCTCTGTCTGTCAACAAGCCATCTCGACTGTCAATAGGCCCCATGGCTGTCGACAGGCTTTTCTCAAGAGTCGGGTGTTGTGCAGACTGGCTCAGTCTGTTGATAGGCCAATAGGCCTATCGACAGCGTTTGGTCTTTGGGCGATTTACAAGTTAGATTTAGAATTCATTTCTGATTTGAATTCAAAGTTTTTGATTTTCTTATTTTCATGAGCTCTATGGCTATATAAAAGGGTATTGTCCTTGATTGGAGTTCATTTTTGCATCATTTTATATCACCTTACCATGCTTTATGTTAATAAAAATATAAATTTTATTATTTTTCTCTCTTATTTATCAGGTTCATTCTTTAATGGAGAAGAAGGCCCAAATCTTGAAATTTTTAAGGAATTATAAGTGTTTTTAGGAGCCCACATCAAGGAAGCCCAATTCTGAAATGAACCAAAACATATTTCCCAAAATCTAGAAGCTCCAGCTGGGCACCTGCAGCATAACGGAATGTCAAAGTAATCGCTGACGCAACGGCCAAGATGCTACCGTGGAAACGCTGACCTAGCCGCGGATCCGTGGAACATCCTTGGCCGTTGATCAGGCGATTGATCTTACGGCTATTATGGGTCGCGATCTTCTCCTAAAGCCAATAAAAGGAACCCCAGGGCCTTTGTAAAATGCGAGGAGAGAATAGCATTTTGTTTAGGAAAATAGTTAGGATTTCTTTAGTTCTCTCTTAGTCTTCTTGTGTAATTTTTCATTTTCTCCTTCTAGATTTAGAAAAGAGTAAAAGAGGGTGAGAGAGATCTTTGTAATTGAAGAAGTGACATCTCCAATACAAAGACTCAAGCTTTTCCTTCTACAATTTCTTGCTCTATTGCGTTTACTTCAAAGTTCTTTACTTTCTTGCACTTATTTCTACTATGTCTTATTTCTTGCTTTTCTTTTCTATGGTTAACTATTCCATTAACATGACTAACTAACTTCTAACACTACTAACTACTAACTCTTGGGTGATTGCTAACTCATATGAATCCTTGGATGTTTCATTTCTAGTCTTGTAATTAACGAGTCTTTTTATTCCCAATGGAGATGAGTGGTATTTCAATTCTTAGTGAATGCTTTGTATCACCTCCATATGATTCGTGTGTGCCTCATTTAGAGTCTTGTCCTTTGAACAAGTGCCTTGATGGAAGATGAAGATGGATCACTTTAGTATGCCAACACCTATTGTACAAGTTTCTTATTTCATGCTAGCTTGTTTTACCTTTGATGAATTAATGAATCTTACATTCTTTTTTAACATACCTAAGTGTGAATACCTATGTTCCGTTACTATGAATCTATTGGGAGTGGATGAATCAAGGAGGCCACCTAGCGAAGTCAAGATGAGAACATATACTCAATTCGGGACAACATATTGATTTGACACAGCAAGATGTACTATTGCCAATGAATCTACATGAGGCATGAATCACCCAACGAGATTAGTAAGTTAGCAGTGTAGAATATTAGTTAGTCATGGCTTTCTCTCCATTGAATTTTAAAACTCATTTCTAAAACTTTCTCTTTTTCCAACATCGCTGTTTTTATTCCGTTTTTCTTCGCTTCCGTTTTCCTTTATTTAAAAACTCTACAAAAATTCTTCAGTTTCTTTTTACTTTGTTTTGCTTTCTGATTTTTGAACAAAGAAGAACCTTCATTTTTCTTCTCAAAAACTTCAACATAAAAACTGTGAACGCTTCCATCGCTAGCCCTCCCTACGGATACGACCCGTTATAGCTTGTGCGACAAACGGTGATTCGAAGGAGTAAAGTAAATCTTCACACATATTCAGAGTTTGAACATCAGCATAAGGATATAAACGGTTTACTCAGAACTCTTGCTCAATTCAATTCCTCCTTCCGATCAAATTTTTGGCGCCATTGCCAGGGAGGGCAACGGTTTTTGTGAGCTTTTGGAAATAAAACAAATTTTGTCTTCTCTGTTGCAGGTTGCAGAAACAGGAAAATAAAACTTGCAGTAACATATAAGTGGTTTTGGGCTTCTGCTCTAGAAAGCAGAGACCAAGAACCCTTTGAATTGTCGTATTTTCTTGGCCCTGGCCGCGGATCCGTGGCAAGGAGGAGTTCACTACTCACTGTTTTGTTGCAGGGCTGCTTGCTTTACAAAAAGATACCTTGCTACAAAATTTATTTCTTGTATGCCATCATCAGGATCCTGATAATAAACCAACAGTAAAACATTTGCTGAAAAATTAAAAAATTGATTAGACATTTGCATTTTAGGAACGTGTCTTTTCAATTCATTTAGTTTACTGTTGAAAAGTGCTGGAGCAAGGTACGTTCGCATAGCATATAGAATCAGACTCATCTCTTGGTTAATTTAAATCACTTTGAGTGAATCTTGTTTGCATATACTGTACATTTACACAAATTGATTTTAAGGGCACCACCCCAATAACAAGATAAGGTGGGGATTTAATCACCCTTCCTTAGCCCAAAAACAACATTCCGAGCACTCACAATCCCTAACTTTTAAATAAAAATTGATAGACGTTGGCCCCTAGGGACATCCGGACTCGATAAGAGATTAGCCGTGATTGGAAATTATTTTTGATTCATACTCCAGTCAAATCAGTGTTTAAGGTTGGGGATTAAGAGGTTAAGCCTCAAAGATACCGTGGTTTGGCGTAATTAAGGCCCGTTGCTTACGCACGGATACCTCCCACCGTATTTTGCCCCTACTTGGCTGATTATCTGTGGTCTGATTCGAGCAATAATCTTCTTTGGTTAATCGACCAGTTAGGAGTCGTCTAGGTCCAGGGATCCTAGATATCTTGTGATTATTTTTTTTGTTATTTTCCTTTTCGCTTGTTTGTTGGGTGAACGTTGTCTATGATTATGCATGCAAGAGTGGTACCGGGATCCTATTTCATCAAGACTGTTAGGAGTACTATACTTGCACACATACCTGATACAATCCCAATCATGGCGAACTATATTTCTCTCCAAGATAAGTTCTACCGAATCCGCACTTCACTTCCTTCCTGCATTCTTCTACCTGAGGCAAATGGAAACAATTTTGAGCTAAAGCCTCAGTTCATAAACACACTCCCTAGGTTTCATGGTCTAGAATCTGAGGACGCGTATTTTTTCATTCCTGAGTTTGAAGAAGTATGTTTGATGATGAGAATTCCCCAACTGGGGGAAGACGCTATTAGATTGAGGTTGTAACACCCGGATTGGTAAACTCTGGGTTAATATATTTATCGTAAATTTTTATGATTTTTAAATTAATTGTTTCTGTATTAAATAATATTCGGTGATTCATTGTGAAATCCGGAATGGATTAATGTTTTTATAAATCATACCAGATTAATTGATATGAAAAATATATGGAAATGGACGGGTGTATATACTGCATGAATACTCATATAAATACCGGCTATTGGTATTTAAGCCTAATTTTGATTGTATTATATATTGGGGAGATGAAGAAAGAAAAAGAAAAGAAAAATGAAATATAAAATAAAAATAAGAATTTAATTGTTGGAGTATGGGAAGTATGGGGGAGTAGGTGAGAGTAGGTGAGGGATTTATATAAGGAAGGAGGAGATGGGGAGTTTCATATCTCTCTCTCTCTCTCTCTCTCTCACCCTCTCTGGGGTGTTGACCGACGGCACGCCGGAGGCCGGCCAAGCGCGGCGGCGCGGGGCAGGCACGGCGGCCGGGCGGCGTGGTGGGGGGAGCAACAGGCCCCCGCCCTTTCTTTCTTTCTCTCTCCCTCGTCTTCTCTCTCTCTTCCCGAGCTCCGGCGACAGAGCGGCGCTGGAGGCTGCGCCGGCTGCAGCGGCGCCGCCGGGTCGGCCAGGCTGACGGCGAAGGCCGTAAGGCCGGCCCGCGCGCGCTCGAGCACAACAGCGCATGCTGCTGCTGCTGCTGTTATTGGGTGAGAAAACCCATTCGGGTTTGGGTTTAAAACCCAACCCATTAAGAATCCAACCCGTTTCCATTTAAAAAGGTAAATTTATTTTAGCCCCTGTAAAATTAAATAATTACTTTGGAGCCCCTGAAAAATTACAAACAACCCCCTGAATATTTTCAGTTATTACGTATCTAACCTTTTATATTGTTTTTGGTTTCCGAACGATATCTTGGCCATCCGAAGTCTGATTCGGACGATTCTTGAGCCGTTGTGATTGTAGAAACCAGAGCTACACATCTGGTATATCAGTATATGGTATTGGATGTTTAAAATTTATCGGTATACCCGGTGAGTGGAAGTCCTAACTTAAATCTTATTTTTCCCCAATTTAGAAATAATTGTTATTGATAAATAATTGATAATATGGATTCATTGGAACTAAGAGATTATGTCATTGAAAAGATGATTACGACAGTTATTATAAAAGTGAATTGGTGTTATGGAACTGAAATTCAAATAAAGTATTCGAATAATGAATCACGGATATGTTATGTATATGCGTGTGAGAACCTAATACAGGTATGATACCAAATTGAGAATTGTTATTTAAAGTTCGTATAATATGACCATTAAGAGTCTGTAAGGGTATTAAAATGGTTGCACATAGACAAATACCACATGAGTTATACGTGTGTGTCTCTAAACATGATGTATATGTTGCGAGTCTTTATTAGAATTTAGAACCGAATGACTAAACACTGGGCTTTGATAGAAATTGTTAAAGTGTAAATCTTCAGCTGATGTCATCTATCTGTCTGTGATGAATATTGAAGTGACTTAACCTGAAAATCATTAAGTGGGTAAAGTATCCCTCTGATTTATTAAACACTGTGATTGCATGTGTATTGACTATTAAAATAATAATGATGATAGTTAAGTGAAAATTGATATTATACGCAAGTGATGTCCAATCCGTTATGAAAGTAATAGTTATGAATAATAATAATCAGATGGTGGTTCGTTAACACCGGTGTACCCAGTGAGTAGACTAAACAGTGTCAATGGGAAATCGATTACAGATCACGAATGTTTATTTATTAATAAGAGATAATTAGAAATCTGTTAAGATAAAAGTTCACTTGAGACCCATCAATCATGATCGGATAATTATAGAATTGGTTATGTTGATACTGGTATAAGCAGAATCCGAAATTAACATTAGAATTGAACTAAGCAAATGAAATTGGAAATTATCTTCGAGTAACTCGATGAAACCGTGATATAGAAAACTCTATCAATTGGGATATATGTAATTGATGCAGTATGATAGAAATAGTGTATTGATTAAATTATTGAAGATTTTGTTAATATTGATAACTCGGATGGGATCGGGACATTTTTGTTAATTAGCAACTGTGAACGTGAACCGATGATGATGGAACTGATCAAGTAATTGATAATGAACTGAATTAGAGCAACTGAATTCCTAACTCTACCGGACATGCTTGATAAGTAAATTGAATATCAAAAGCTTATTGTTAAGCTAATTATACATGATACTAAAATATTATGTAATATGTTGAGTATTGATCTTGCGAATACAGTTTTCGTATTTGTTGTGTTTCATGATATATACGCTCATAACGTGATTTTGTATAGCAACTAGCACATTTGAGGCAGCGAGGGTCAGCTGATGGCCTACATGTATATATATATCGATTAAGTTGTTAATCGGTAAGAATTAAAAGCAATTGGCTGGATACATAACTAAAGTTCATCGAACCTGATGAGAAGTGAAAAAATAAAACCTTCAAATCAGAACTCGCAAGTAGATATCGTACTTTTAGCGATTAATGATTATTAATGAAACTACTGAATAATATTAGGTTTGATGATTATCAGATAATGGGCGATCGATGATGTTGTATAAGTATCAAGCGAATGATTAAACTGGTGAAAACCTGTTAGAGTCAGTATTGAGTAAATCTGATAACTTAATATTTAGTATGTCGATTATGATGGATAATTCGATATCAACAAAACAAATACCGATAGTATTGAACTAGTATTTTGGTATGCCTACTCGATACACCGGAGACTTTCGGGTATCCTTGCAATTGTTTAGCAGAACATTAGAATCCTCTATTAGGCTTGAAAGTCATATCTTTATAGTGACACAGATTATATCTAACCGGTAAGAGTTAGATAATTACCTTAATAATTGAAAGTTAGCAATACAGACGAAAGATTGAGCGACGTGTCAATGAGATTAGTAATCCAGTATGGGTAAGTGATATGTGTATGTGTACGCATGTACATGTGTGTGATTTGATTCATATGCGAACGCAGATGATGATTTGACTAGTAAATGACTGTGTGGTTTGGAACTAGAAGATAGAAGTAAGAAATAACAAAACATGCTGTATAGAAGTCAGTAGCGTTAAGACCAGTATTGGTGGAACCTAGGGTAAATTTGGGCTGTACCAAATAAAACTACTAAAACCAGTCCTTACTTGAAATAAAGGATAATTATAATATCAAAAGTGTAATAATTCATTAATATCGGAATTGTCGTGTAACTATCATTTGTATTAGAAGTAATGAGAAGATTTTGAATTAAATTAAGTTGTAGCCAATAGACAGTTTGCCTGAGGATAAAAAAGGCAAAAGATGACAAATCCTGAATGTTAATTAAATGATAAAAGGTGAATAAGTATTATAATTAGGAGAAACGAATACTGGTACTACAAGTCAGAACTTGACCGGTAAGATATTGGGATCATTAAGTTGAATGCTTACATGGGTGCATGATCGACACGTTATAGTGTATGCATAGCAGTCTAACACATGCCTCTTAAAAAGAAATAGTTTTATGAATGAGCATCATACTTGACTTCATGCACATGTTTGGCTACACATATATTGGAATGATATAACATGTTGGTTATCTTGAAAAGGCTTGCATGTTGTTAATTTAATAAGTGGTTACTTATACATGTTAATGTCTTTCTTAATATTGGCATCATATAAAATAGGAATCATGTGAATCCTTTATGTTATTATTATCTCATGGATCCTTACATGTGGTTATTACATGAAGGATATGACATTTACATGTTATGATACGTGGTAAACGTATTGGAGGAAGGTACCGGGTTGAACCGGAGGTGACGAAGGGGAGAATAATGTGGTAAACGTATTGGAGGAAGGGACCGGGTTGAATCCGGAGGTGATCGAAGGGGAGATTATATTTTATGTTGATCATGTATGTTAATTTGCATGTTACGATTATATTTTATGTTGATCATGTATGTTAATTTGCATGTTACAATTATATTTTATGTTGGTCAGGTATGTTAATATGGTTAAGTTAGAAATGGGATGTTAATAGGTATGAGACCTAGTATATCATATGATTGTTTATGATATCCGGTATATGGATATGATTGTTATGATATCCGAATTATGGATGTTACTAGGTATGACACCTAGTATATGCATATGATTGTTTATGATATCTGGTATATGGATATGATTGTTATGGCATCCAGTATATGGATGTGAGTGTCCCGTATTTCTTCATGTATGAACACAATTATAATTGGATACTATCATGAGTAGTGTGTGATGTCATATGTATATTGGGGTAGGTGCAATATTGAACTGTAACTAATCTAGTGAGTAAGATTAGGCTCTCTAAGAGTTGTGTTGCGATCATGACTATATATATGAAATACGAACTTGTTACAAACTGAAAATCGGAGAGGTGATTATAAGAGACAAACGAGTAGGTCAAGTATTACAAAATCATTGAGATTGTATGTTAATGAAATATTGGTCACGTGTACACAGAAGAATACATAGAGGCAGTATCAGATAATAGAAAGAGTCTATGATTCATAAGCTGCAGTATCAACCACAAGTGGAAAGTACTGAAACTTATTTTTGATATCGCTCAACTGCATAATACTTGAAGTAAAATGGTAGTATCATACAAACTCTATTTTGAATGACTTCACTCACTGAGCTGTTGAGCTCACCCCACCACAGATTGATATTTTCTGGTCATGGTAAGGCGAAGGTTCAACTTAGAGCTGCAAGGATGTTCTCCTGAGATAACATACGTACTTATTGTAGAATGTAAATCCTTTGTAAACTCTGATGTTATTAGTCACTATGAGTTAGAATAGTATATCACGGAAGCACTCTTCTGTATATATTTATTTGATGGACCTTGGGATGAACTATATGATGAAAATGAGATCTATAAGTAGGCTGATGTTAGCTGAAATCTAATTATTGTATTGAGATGGAGTCTATATTTCAGAGGAGATGCTGCCAAAATTTCTTTAGTATATTCTGATTAACGAGCAATAAGGTTGATGATCATGAAATTTTGAGGTAATTAACCTGGGCCGTTACAGTTGGTATCAGGGCTTAGGCTTAGAAACTTGGAATAGAACTCAGGTGTAGGTCTAAGGCAGCATTAGCCTTGAGATTGATTTAAGTCGTTGGTTCAGAAATAACATTGATTGTTATAATGAATGTCTGTGAGTGTGCAGTTTGTATGATTGAATGTATGCCATGATGTAAGAAGTTCATAGGTATAATGGGTTCTTATGCGTATGATTAATCTTGAAATGCATGATATTTAACTTTTTCTTATATTCGAATGAAAGTATACCCGCATATACTTTGATTCGGATGAGTTCTATTAGGGGTGCGGGCCCTTAATATGAACTGCCGGTGGTATGGGACACTGGGATAAGGAAATGACAAAATATCAGGCAAGATAAGGTTTAATCAGAACAGAAGAAGCATATTGAGTATATGTGATGGACGTATCATCGAGTATGGTACGTGTATGTGCTGATGCGATGTGTGATGATATATAACATGATTATCACCAAGTGTGATGTGTGTATGTAACACCATATGATGTGTATATCACCAAGTATGATGGTGAATGTAGTGATATAAAGTATGTGTAAGATATATTCTGTGTGAAAGTGATAATATTGGACATATATTGCATGTTGTGAACACATAAGAAAATGCATGGCCAGAAGAGAACAAAAATTACCTTATTAGAAGACAGATTTCATGAGATAAAAAGAAATTGAAAGTATTACTCTTACCTATTATCAGATATACCAAGTTTCGAGAAGAAACTTTTTCTAAGAGGGGTAGAGCTGTAACACCCGGATTGGTAAACTCTGGGTTAATAATATTTATCATAAATTTTTATGATTTTTAAATTAATTATTTCTGTATTAAATAATATTCGGTGATTCATTGTCGAAATCCAGAATGGATTAAAGTTTTTATAAATCATACCGGATTAATTGATATGAAAAATATATAGAAATGGACGGGTGTATATACTGCATGAAATATTCGTATAAATACTGGGTATTGGTATTTAACCCAAATTATGATTGTATTAATATATTGGGGAGATGAAGAAAGAAAAAGAAAAGAAAAATGAAAATATAAAATAAAATAAGAATTTAATTATTGGAGTATGGGAAGTATGGGGGAGGTAAGGGGAGTAGGTGAGAGTAGGTGAGGGATTTTATATAAGGAAGGAGGAGATGGGGAGTTTCATATCTCTCTCCCCCTCATCTCTCTCTCTCTCTCTCTCTCTCTCTCTCTCACCCTCTCTGGGGTGTTGACCGGTGGCACGCCGGAGACCGGCCAAGCGCCGGTGGCGCAGGGCAGGCGCTGCGGCCGGCGGCCGGCGGCCGGGCGACGTGGTGGGGGGAGCAACAGGCCCCCACCCTTTCTCTCTCTCTCTCTCTCTCTCTCTCTCTCTCTCTCTCTCTCTCCTCGTCATCTCTCTCTCTTCCTGAGCTCCGGTGGCGGAGCAGCGCCGGAGCGGCGCTGGACCGGGCCGGCCAGGCCGGCGGCGGAGGCCGCAAGGCCGGCCCGCGCGCGCTCGAGCAGCAGCAGCGCATGCTGCTGCTGCTGTTATTGGGTGAGAAACCATTCGGGTTTGGGTTTAAAAGCCAACCCGTTAAGAATCCAACTCGTTTCCATTTAAAAGGTAAAATTTTATTTTAGCCCCTGTAAGATTAAATAATTACTTTGGGGCCCCTGAAAAATTACAAACAGCCCCCAGAATATTTTCAGTTATTACGTATCTAACCTTTTATATTGGTTTTGATTTCGAACGATATCTTGGCCATCCGAAGTCAGATTCGGACGATTCTTGAGCCATTGTGATCGTGGAAATGAGAGCTACACATCTGGTATATCAGTATACGATATTGGGTGTTCAAAATTTATCAGTATACCCGGTGAGTGGAAGTCCTAACTTAAATCTTATTTTCCCCAATTTAGAAATTATTGTTATCGGGAAATTATTGATAATATGGATTCATTGGAACTAAGAGATTACGTCATTGAAAAGATGATTACGACAGTTATTGTAAAAGTGAATTGGTGTTATGGAACCGAAATCCAAATAGAGTATCCGAATAATAAATCACGGATATGTTATGTATATGCGTGTGAGAACCTAATACGGGTATGATACCAAATTGAGAATTGTTATTTAAAGTTCGTATAACATGACCATTAAGAGTCTATAAGGGTATTAATATTGTTGCACATAGACAAATACCACATGAGTTATACGTGTGTGTCTCTGAACATGATGTATATGTTGCGAGTCTTTATTAAAATTTAGAACCGAATGACTGAACACTAGGCTTTGATAAAAATTGTTAAGTGTAAATCTTCAGCTGATGTCATCTATCCGTTTGTGATGAATATTGAAGTGACTTAACCTGAAAATCATTAAGTGGGTAAAGTATCCCTGCGATTTATTAAATACCGTGATTGCATGTGTATTGACTATTAAAATAATAATGATGATAGTTAAGTGAAGATTGATATTATACGCAAGTGATGTCCAATCCGTTATGAAAGTAATAGTTATGTATAATAATAATCATATGGTGGTTGGTTAACACCAGTGTACCCAATAAGTAGACTAAACAGTGTCAATGGGAAATCGATTACAGATCACGAATGTTTATTTGTTAATAAGAGATAATTAGAAATCAGTTAAGATAAAAAATCACTTGAGACCCATCAAACATGATCGAATAATTATAGAATTGGTTATGTTGATACTGGTATAAGTAGAATCCAAAGTTAACATTTGAATTGAACTAAGCAAATGAAATTGGAAATTATCTTCGAGTAACTCGATGAAACCGTGATATAGAAAACTCTGTCAATTGGGATATATGTAATTGATGCAGTATGATAGAAATAGTGTATTGATTAATTATTGAAGATTTTGTTAATATTGATAACTCGGATGGGATCGGGACATTTTTGTTAATTAGTAACTGTGAACGTGAACCGATGATGATGGAACTGATCAAGTAATTGATAATGAACTGAATTAGAGCAACTGAATTCTTAACTCTACCGGACATGCTTGATAAGTAAATTAAATATCAAAAGCTTATTGTTAAGCTAAGTATACAGGATACTCAATATTATGTAGTATGTTGAGTATTGATCTTGCGAATACTGCTTTTGTATTTGTTGTGTTTCATGATATATACGCTCATAACGTGATTTTGTGTAGCAACTAGCACATTAGAGGCAGCGAGGGTCAGCTGATGGCCTACATGTTTATATATCGATTAAGTTGTTAATCGGTAGGAACTAGAAGCAATTGGTTGGATACATAACTAAGATTTATCGAACCTGATGAGAAGTTGAAAAATAAAACCTTCGAATCAGAACTCGCAAATAGATATCGTACTTTTAGCGATTAATGATTATTAATGAAAACTACTGAATAAGATCAGGTTTGATGATTATCAGATAATGGGCGACCGATGATGTTGTATAAGTATCAAGCGAGTGATTAAACTGGTGAAAACCTGTTAGAGTCAGTATTGAGTAAATCTGACAACATAATATTAAGTATATCGATTATGATGGATAATTCGATATCAACAAAACAAATACCAATAGTATTGAACTAGTATTTTGGTATGCCTACTCGATACACCGGAGACTTTCGGGTAACCTTGCAATTGATTTAGCAGAATATTGGAATCCTCTATTAGGCTTGGAAATCACATCTTTATAGTGACACCGATTATATCTAACTGATAAGAGTTAGATAATTACCTTAATAATTGAAAGTTAGTAATACAGACGAAAGATTAAGCGACGTGTCAATGAGATTAGTAATTCAGTATGGATAAGTGATATGTGTATGTGTACGCATGTACATATGTGTGTGGTTTGATTCATATGCGAACGCAGATGATGATTTGGCTAGTAAATGACTGTGTGGTTTGGAACTAGAAGATAGAAGTAAGCAATAACAAAACATGCTGCATAGAAGTCAGTAGCGTTAACACTAGTATTGGTGGAACCTGGGGTAAATTTGGGCTGTACCAAATAAAACTACTAAAACCAGCCCTTACTTGAAATAAAGGATAATTATGACATCAAAAGTGTAATAATTCATTAATATAGGAAACTTCGTGTAACTATCATTTGTATTAGAAGTAATGAGAAGATTTTGAATTAAATTAAGTTGCAGCCAACAGACAGTTTGCCTGAGGATAAAAGAGGCAAATGATGACAAATCTCGAATGTTAATTAAATGATAAAAGGTGAATAAGTATTATGATTAGGAGAAGCGAATACTGGTACTACGAGTCAGAACTTGACCGGTAAGATATTGGGGATCATTAAGTTGAATGCTTATATAGGTGCATGATCGACACGTTATTGTGTATGCATAGTAGTCTAACACATGCCTCCAAAAAGAAATAGTTTTATGAATGAGCATCATACTTGACTTCATGCGCATGTTTGGCTACACATATATTGGAATGATATAGCATGTTGGTTATCTTGAAAAGACTTGCATGTTGTTAGTTTACTAAGTGGTTACTTATACATGTTAATGTCTTTCTTAATATAGGCATCATGTAAAGTAGGAATCATGTGAATCCTTTATGTTATTTTTGTCTCATTGATCCTTGCATGTGGTTATTACATGAAGGATATGATATTTACATGTTATGATACATGGTAAACGTAGCAAAGGAAGGGACCGGGTTGAACCGGAGGTAACGAAGGGGAGAATAATACGTGGTAAACGTATTGGAGGAAAGGACCGGGTTGAATCCGTAGGTGATCGAAGGGGAAATTATATTTTATGTTGATCATGTATGTTAATTTGCATGTTATGATTATATTTTATGTTGATCATGTATGTTAATTTGCATGTTACGATTATATTTTATGCTGATCAGGTATGTCAATATGGTTAAGTTAGAAATGGGATGTTAATAGGCATGGCACCTAGTATATCATATGATTGTTTATGATATCCGGTATATGGATATGATTGTTATGATATCCGTATTATGGATGTTAATAGGTATGACACCTAATATATGCATATGATTGTTTATGATATCTGGTATATGGATATGATTGTTATGGCATCCAGTATATGGATGTGAGTGTCCCGTATTTCTTCATGTATGAACACAATTATAATTGGATACTATCATGAGTAGTGTGTGATGTCATATGTATATTGGGGTAGGTGCAATATTGAACTGTAACTAATCTAGTGAGTAAGATTAGGCTCTCTAAGAGTTGTGTTGTGACCATGACTATATATATGAAATACGAACTTGTTACAAACTGAAAACCGGAGAGGTGATTATTATAAGAGACAAACGAGTAGGTCAAGTATTGCAAAATCATTGAGATTGTATGTTAATGAAATATTGGTCACGTGTACACAGAAGAATACATAGAGGCAGTATCAGATAATAGAAAGAGTCTATGATTCATAAGCTGCAGTATCAACAACAAGTGGAAAGTATTGAAATTGATTTTTGATATCGTTCAACTGCATAATACTTGAAGTAAAATGGTAGTATCATACAAACTCTATTTTGAATGACTTCACTCACTGAGCTGTTGAGCTCACCCCACCACAGATTGATATTTTCAGGTCATGGTAAGGCGAAGGTTCAACTTAGAGCTGCAAAAATGTTCTCCTGAGATAACGTATGTACTTATTGTAGAATGTAATCCTTTTGTAAACTCTGATGTTATTAGTCACTATGAGTTAGAATAGTATATCACAGAAGTACTCTTCTGTATATGTTTATTTGATGGACCTTGGGATGAACTATATGATGAACATGAGATCTATAAGTAGGCTAATGTTAGCCAAAATCTAATTATTTTATTGAGATGGAGTCTATATTTCAGAGGAGATGCTGCCAAAATTTCTTTAATATATTCTGATTAACGAGCAATAAGGTTGATGATCATGAAATTTTGAGGTAATTAAACCTGGGGCCATTACAGAGGTTCATTCCCTTTACGCTTAAGGACATAGCTAAGAAGTGGCTATATAATCTGCCTGCCAGTTCTATCTCGTCATGGGATGATTTTGTCAAGGTCTTTCTTAAGAAGTTCTATCCTATTCATAAAACGGCCCTCATCAAAAAAAACATAATGCAGTTTAAGTAAGAAACAAATGAACCATTCTGAAAGTATTTTGAACGGTTTAAGGATTTATTAGCCCAATGTCCTCACCTCAGAATAGAGAAGTGGCGGCAGTGCCAAATCCTCTATGATGGACTAGACTACCAAACTACGACGCTCCTTAAGAATATGTGTCAAGGAGAATATTTGAAAAAAGATGAGAAACAAGGTTGGGACCTGTATGAAGCTTTAGCAGAAAAAACTATTCAGTAGAAGTCTTGCCCCGAGAAAACTAACCCCACTACTTTCAGAACTGGTATGCATTCAATTGAATCCTCTATACCTGTCGAGGCAAAAATAACACAATTGATGAGGAGCCTAGAACTACTCGAGGGTAGGGAACCCAATTCAGTGAACCAGGTCAACCCAACACCAGTGATTAATCTAGGTTGTACCTACTGCCATGCTCTCACCCAGCTGTTTGAGGAGTATCCTGTTTACCAAGCTCAAATGTTCCCTGAAAACATGAATGCAACATATGCCAGACCTAACTACAATCCATACTCTAAAACATACAACCCGGATGGAGGAACCATCCAAATTTCTTATGGAATCAGTCTGGTCCTAAGCAATCAAGGCAACAATTTCCACACCAATACCCTGCTCAGTCTCATCAACCCAATTTCCACCAGACTCAACCGAATCTTCAATCGAATTACCAAGATAACTTCCAGCCCACATATCATCAACAATAACAACAGAATCATCCAGGTAAAAAAATGTCAGATTTGAAAAGAATGATTGAAACCTTGTCCAAAACCCAGGTCTCAATGATGAACAACCACAACCAAGTTATTAATAGGTTAGAGGTTTAAATAGGTCAACTGGATAACTCATTAAATGAAAGACAAAAGGGAACACTGCCTAGTCAGCCATTGCCTAACCCTCAGAACCCCTTTCCTATTCATGAAGCAGAAGACATAGGTCTAAAACAATACAACACTGTTCATATCTTGAGATCCGGAAAATAAGTTGACAATCAGGTTTCTCGTCATCCCATTCCCAACAAATCAGTGTCAAATTCTCCTGCGACTATACCACAAACTCAAAATGATCCAAATGACCCATCTTCAAGTTCACAACATCAACCTCCAAGTCCAATGATAAAAACAAAACAGATGAGCAACCTTACAAGCCAATAGTGCCATTCCCTAATAGGCTAGCAAACAATAAGACTAATGCTCAAATGGAGAAGATTAGGAAATGTTTAACCATGTTCAGATCAATGTGCCCCTTCTTGATGCCATACAATAAGTCCCTTCATATGCAAAATTTTTAAAAAATATGTGCACCAAAAAAAGAAAAACAAATATCCCAAAGAAGGTCTTCTTTGCATCAAACATAAGTGAGTTGTTAACCAGGCCCATTCCTATGAAATACAAAGACCCCAAGAGTCCAACCATTTCCTGTATCATAGGACAGACCACAATAAACAGGGCGTTACTTGACCTAGGAGCCAGCATCAATCTGCTTCCCTTTTCTCTGTATCAGCAACTCGGACTGGGCGACCTCCATCCAACCAGAGTTACTATACAATTGGCTGGCCGATCTGTAAAGATTCCCAAGGGGGAGATTACAGATGTTCTCATACGGGTCGGGGAATTCATTTACCCCGTGGATTTCATTGTTCTAGAAACACAACCCGTGCACAATCCAAAAGCTCAGACCCCTATCATTCTAGGACGATCCTTCCTAGCCACCGTAAATGCAATCATAAACTGTAGGAACGGGTCGATGCGTCTGACTTTTGGTGATATGACGAAATAGGTAAATGTTTTTCACCTGGCAAAAAAACCTCGAGACTTTGATGATCAGTCATTTGAAGTGAACTTAATTGAAGGATTAACAAGTGAACACGACAAGGAGATGGAATATGAATCTGACAAAGAATTCGAATTAGAGTCCGATGACTTCAGTCTTGACCAAATCATTGAATCCATAGTGAAGTGGGCAACAAACGCAACCCCTATCCTTCCCTTATAAGAGGAACAACCATCGATAGATCACGTCCCCTCTTCTGAGTTCAAAGTTCTTCCTAGTCATCTCAAGTACCAGTACTTCGGTAAAAGGGAAGCTTTCCCCGTGATAATAGCATCTCATCTTACAGAACAACAAGAAGAGAATCTTCTTGTGGTGTTGAGGGAAAATTGAGAGGCCATTGGTTGGTCCATGGCTGATATAAAGGGGATTAGTCCATCCATTGTACAACATTGAATTCACTTAATAGAAGATGCAAAGCCAAAACGCGACCCATAGCATCGACTAAACCCAATCATGCAAGAGGCTGTCCGAGCTGAAATTGTGAAGTTACTACACAATGAGATTATTTATCCCATATCCGATAGCAAATAGGTTAGTCCAGTCCATGCTGTGCCAAAGAAGGCAGGCTTTACTGTGGTAGAAAATGATAAGAAGGAATTAGTACAAACTCATCTTCTAACGAAGATTCGAGTTTGTATTGATTACCGAAAACTGAACGCTGCCACCTGTAAAGACCGCTTCCCTCTTTCATTCATAGACCAAATGCTTGAGAGATTGGCTGGGCACGAGTATTATTGTTTCTTGGATGGATATTCAATCCCTATCGCTCCCGAGGATCAAGACAAAACTACTTTCACCTGTCCCTTTAGAACATTTGCATACCAAAGAATGCCCTTCGGCCTATGCAATGCTCCCGCAACGTTCCAACGTTGCATGCTTAGTCTCTTTTCTGACATGGTGGAAAGATTTTCAGAAATTTTCATGGAAGACTTCTCTATATACGGCGATTCCTTTGACCAGTGTTTGCATCATCTGATGATGGTTTTACAAAGATGCATGGAAAAAAACTTGACACTCAACTAGGAGAAGTATCATTTTATGGTCAAGAAAGAAATTGTCCTGGGGCACGAAATTTCAAACAGAGGAATTGAGGTTGATAGATTAAAAGTGAAAGTGATAGCTAAGCTCCCTGAATCAAAAGCCTAAAAGACATTAGATCGTTTCTAGGGCACGCTAGCTTCTATAGAAGATTTATTAAGGAGTTTAGCAAAATTGCTAGAGCTTTAACTAATCTCTTAGGAAAAGATGTGCCCTTCGATTTTGATAAAGAATGTCTACAAGTTAGGGAGGAGCTAAAGCAAAGACTTGTCTCGGTGCCAATAATCTCAGCGCCTGATTGGACTAGACCCTTCGAAATCATGTGTGACGTCTCCGATTATGCGATAGGTGCTGTTCTAGTACAGTGTATTAATAACAGGTAACACGTGATTTACTATGCTACTAGGACGCTCAACGAGGTCCAACTAAATTACACAACGACTGAAAAAGAATTTTTAGCAGTTGTGTTTGCGTTGGAGAAGTTTCGTCAATACCTACTAGGGTCTAGGATAACGATTTTTACTGATCACTCCGCTCTTAGATACTTGATGCAAAAGAAGGATGCAAAAGCTAGACTGATTCGATGGATACTTCTTTTGCAAGAATTTGATTTGGAAATCAAAGATAAAAAGGGTGTTGAGAATGTAGTGGCAGATCACCTTTTGAGGATTCCCAATGCACCAATTGAGACAATACAAATCAATGAAGATTTTCCTGACGAACACATCTTCACGTGTGTAAAGAGCCCTGGTATGCTGATATAGCAAACTACCTTGCAACCGGGCGAACACCTTCAAATTGGTCAGGTTGGGACAAACACAGCTTTATAACACAAATACGATTTTTCTTTTGGGATGAACCGTATTTATTCAAATATTGCCCTGACTAGATAATTAGAAGGTGTCTTCCTGAGGATGAACATCAGAGCATTTTGACATTTTGTCACGAGTTAGCTTGTGGTGGACACTTTGGTCCACGAAAGACTGCCGAGAAAGTCCTTAAGAGTGGTTTCTACTGGCCCACTCTCTTTAAGGATGCTCATACTTTTTGCAAACTCTGTACCAAATGTCAAATGACGGGTCGAATCACACATAGAGATATGATACCGCTTACACCGATCTTGGAAGTAGAAATTTTTGATTTATGGGGCATCGATTTCATGGGACCCTTACCTATGTCTTACGACAACAAATTAATATTGGTAGCTGTAGACTATGTTTCAAAGTGGGCTGAAGCTATTCCAACTAGAACAAATGACAGCCAGGTTGCCATCAAATTCTTAAGAGAAAATATCATTTCGTGCTTCGGAGCCCCCCGTATGATAATTAGTGACAACGGGAGTCATTTCTGCAACCGGGCTTTTGAAGCCCTAATGTGATAGTACTCCATTTCTCATAAATTGTCCACGGCTTATCACCCTCAGACGAACGGGCAAGTGAAAGTTACTAATAGACAAATAAAACTGATATTGGAGAAAACTGTAAAACAGAATCGTAAGGACTGGTCCGTCAAACTTGTTGATGCCTTATGGGCATATCGGACCGCCTACAAGTTTATCATCGGTATGTCTCCATATCGAGTTATATTTGGGAAGCCATGCCATTTGCCTGTGGAGCTTGAGCACCGTACGATGTGGGCGATCAAATAGTTAAACTTTGACTTAAAGAAAGCGTGTAACTTGAGGAAGTTGCAGATTTCTGAGCTAGAAGAAATAAGAAATGATGCATATGATAATACTCGGATATCTAAACACAGAACTAAATTCTTCCATGACAAATCCATTAATAAGAAGAATTTTGTTAACAGACAAAAAGTTCTGTTGTACAACTCCAGACTCCACCTTTTCCTGGTAAGCTGAAAACCAGGTGGTTGGGACCGTATATTGTGCAAACAGTTTCCCCTCATGGTGCTATTGAGATTTCAGATCCAAAGAAAGGTAACATGTTCAAAGTCAACAGCCAACGACTAAAACCATTCTACACCATGGAGTCAGAGTCACATGATATTCTTGAACTGGGTCTTTGCGACCCAGTCTACATATGACCAGACCCTTCCTACAATTTCTCACGATAATCCTTGTAAATCTTTTTGGGACCTACCTTGTACAATAAATCAAAGAAAAAAATATATAAAAGAAATAAAAATAAAATAAAAAGAAAAATAAAATAATAATAAAGAAAATAACATAACATAATAATGGACCTAAGTGCCAAATAGCACCTAGGTTTTCTTCCCTTTATATATCCATTTTTCTCCCTAATAACCAAAATTTACCCTAGGGTTGCAATTTTTGAATTTCACCCAGGGCGAATAAGGAAATCTACCCTTTTCAGGCCCCTATAAAAACTCTCCTACCCCTCTTCTGTTTTCTACCCTACATTCTGAGCACTGATCTGAGAAGAGTGGAAGCGAGCGTCGCCACGCAAATTTTCCCTAACCCTGAGTCCCTCCTTTAGCCGCGTTTTCTCAGTCTCCGCCACGCCTCCTTGACCATCCAGTGGAGTCCAGAGCACCACCAAATTCTGTAGAGGTCGCGTTGTCCTATAGAGCCTCAGATCTACATCTAGATCTACTGTTCCACCTGTAAATTGCTCGCGACATTCTGGTTTCGGTTTCCCCCCACGTACTCTAGGAGCAGTTTGCGATTTCCCCTTCTTTTCTTTGTATTTTTCATGGCACCATTCATATTTGTTGAGAAAGACTTTGCTAGACCTTTTAGCGATATTCATGGTTATAGCCATATATTTTTGGATAGGATTCATGAATGGAATTGGTATGCGCTAGTCTATGATAATTCTGAACGTGAGGCGTACTATTGTCCCGAGCTTGTTAAGCTCTTTTTTTGTATCTATTGACCAAGCCTCAATTGATTTTGATAACCGCCACTTCACTGCACACTTGCTTTCTGGGGATCTTATTATTACTGTTGACATATTGGAGTGTTGAAGCCTACAAGATTGAAAGATTTTGATGATGGATAACAAAGTGATACAGATGCATTTAGAGCTCTATCTTAAGCATTTATACAGAGTTCTGATTGCTCAACCTCAGTTGAAGACTTTGGGTATTTTTGTGTATTTTTAGAATTATTGTTAAAAGCCTTGAGCACACACAAATACCTATATAGTCGACTTGACCTCTAAGTATAGTCGACTAACCAATCTCCTAGTTGACTTGACAATTTTCCCAGTCAACTAAGTCCTTCTACAAAAATATCCCAACTCTCTGTTTATTGTCTGTCATCAGAATTAGTCGACTTCCCCTAAAGCCTAGTCGACTAACCCTTAAGATAGTCGACTAACCTTGTTTATCTAGTCGACTAAAAATAGTTTCCAGAAACTTGTTATCCGTATCAGTCTAAGTATAGTCGACTTGTCCCCTTTATTAGTCGACGAACTTTGGAAAATTTTGTCCTTATAGTCGACTAACCTTCATACCTAGTCGACTAATAGCAGTTTCTAACTGTTGTGCAGTTGGTGATTTTTGGTGTTTTATCCAACATTTTAAATTTCAAATTTGAATTGATAACTTTCCTAACTGACTATAGATTTCAGTTATAAATAGGGATGTTGTCTTAGGATCAATTCACCAATTCAAAACTCAAGTTTTCAGCTTAAAAACTCAGTTCAAAATTCTGTTTTTCTGAAAATCTGTTTCCACTTTCTGTTTCTTCACTAATTTCTACTCTATTGTGAAGATTTCTGAAAGTCCACCTATAAGAGACCTTGTCCACAATCACATACAGATTCAAAGCTTATAGGATCAATTGTAATCATTCAAAGAGGAGCATTATACAAGGGCGTCTTCTTGGTGTAGAAGAGAAGTTGTACAAGGTGTTTGTCTTCTTGGTTGTAAGAGGAGTTGTACATATTTGGCAAAGGGTGTTTTGTCAAGTGGTATACAAGGTATTGATTTTGGGTGTATCCAAATCATGAAAGGAAAATCTCAAGTAGATTGCTTGGGGACTGGACGTAGGTCACAAGGACCGAACCAGGATAAATCTCGTCTTTGCGTTTGCAATTTTCTGAGTTTTATCTTGTGAATTTTATTTCCTGCAAGTAGTTTTATTTAAAACTTTATAAACATTATTCATCCCCCTCTAGTGTTTGTGTTGCTTGAATATAGATCCTACATTTGGTATCAGAGCAAGGATGGCAACGGCGTTCCCTTCATCACAATTCAAAGAAGGACATTCTACACAACGTCCACCGCTATTCGATGGATCCAACTACAATTATTGGAAGTGTAGAATTAAGATCTACTTACATCACTCAACTACGAACTATGGAACATAGTAGAAGCACCATACACCAAGCCAACAAGCAACTACACCGCTTGGAGTGATGATCAAAAGAAGAATGCGAACCTTGATGCCAAAGCGATGAATGCTTTATTCTGTGCCTTAACCAAAGAAGAATTCAACCGTGTATCAACAACCACTTCTGCAAATCAAATATGGCACAATCTACAGGTAACACATGAAGGCATAAATAAGGTTAAAGAATCTAAAATTTCTATTCTTGTCCACAGGTTTGAACTTTTCAAAATGAAGGAGAATGAAACCATCTCAGAAATGGTTACAAGGTTCACCGACATAACAAATTCCTTAGCAACCCTTGAAAGGAATACACCCAAGTCAAAAAAGTTTGCAAGATCCTTCGTGCACTCACACTAGATTGGGAGAAGAAGACTACTGCAATAGAAGAAGCGAATGATCTCTCAACAATGTCATTAGAAAACCTTATTAGTAATCTAATGGCATATGAAGTGCAATTCGAAGATAGAAAGAAGGACGAACAACAACTTCAATCCAAGAAGAAAGTATTTGCCTTTCATACATCCTCAGATATGGACAATTCAGATGATGATGAAGAGGAGATGGCGACGCTTTCAAGAAAATTCAAAAGGTTCTTAAAACAAGGTAAGTTTAAAAAGAATAAAGATACTAATGATAACCCTATTTGTTTTTAAGTGTAACAAACCATGTCACATAAAGAAGGATTGCCCATTGATGAAATCAAAAGGACACTTCAAGAATTTCAATAAGTTCAACAAGAAGAAGAAAGTCTTCCAAACAACTTGGGATGATAGCGACTCATCTTCCTCTGACGAAGAAGAAGCTACTGAAACCGCCAATATCTGCTTCATGGCTCAAGAAGATGAGGTACAAGATTATGATGAATCATTAGAAGCATTTAATGAACTTTTTAATAATTTCAAAATGAAAAGATTAAAAATAAAGTTTTAACAAAGGAAAATGAAAGGCTCAACAATGAAAATGCAATTTTTGTTTCTCAAACATCTTCTTTAAATTCTCAAAAAGATGATTTTGAAAAAGTTATTTCATCTTTAAAAAGGGATAATGAAATTTTCTTAAAAGAGAATTCTATGCTTAAAAGGATACTATTTCTTTAAATTCTAGAATTACAATTTAAGATAAAGAAATGACTAGTTTCAAAGTTAAGTATGAAGAAATTTTGAAAAATGTGACAAAATTTAATAAAGGAAAAGAGAATTTAAATGATTTATTATCTTATCAAAAAATGTCAAATAATCATTTTGGTCTTGGTTTTCAAAAGATAAGATTTACAAACCTACACATGTTGGTCTTGGATTTTCAGAAACTAATTTTGTAAAATCTACACATCTTTATAATAATAATCCATATAATTCTTTTGTGAAAAGAAATACTATTTCAAAAAGAATTAGATGCAAATATATATGGATTCCTAAAAATTTAAATAATGTTGATAAGAATACTTATATTGCATCTTACATACATGATGTGTGTAATTCTGGTAATTATGTTTATACTAACAAATGAAAACCAAATTCCAATTGGATTTGGGTTCCTAAAGGCTAATCTTTTTCGGACCCTATCATAATGGGTACCATACAATTTGTTTTATCTTGTAGGTACCTTATAAAGAAAAGTGGATACTTGATAGTGGGTGTTCCAAACATATGACCGGACACATTCAACTACTGTCTTCCGTTCAAATCAAAAAGAGAGGTACAGGAATATTTGGAGGCAATAACAACGGAAAGGTTATTGGTACCGGCATGGTTGGTAATATTTCAAAACCCCTTATTGAAAATGTTCTTTTGGTAAGAGGTTTAAAACACAATTATTAAGTATTAGTCAGTTATATGATAAGGGTTATAAAATTGTTTTTGAAAAAGATGCATGTCTTATATATGATACTAACATGAAAGATATTTTGTTTAAAGGTTTTCGTAACAATAATATTTATGAGTTATTAATAACCTGTATATCATCAAATGATAACTTATGCTTACTTACTTCTAATAATGATTATTTTTATGGCATAAAAGATTTGGTCATTTGAATATGAAAACAATTTCTAAGATTTCTAAATTTGATTTAGTTAAAGGTCTTCCAAAATAGCTCTTAAAAAGGATTATTTTTGTGATTCTTGTCAATTAGGAAAACAAGTTAAATCATCTTTTAAATCTAAAGATTTAGTTTCTACCAATAGACCTTTAGAATTGTTACATTTAGATTTATTTGGTCCTACTCGTGTTGCTTCTTTAAACAAAAGTAGGTATGTTTTTGTTATTGTTGATGATTATTCATGTTTTTCATGAGTAATTTTTCTAAAAAATAAAAATGATATTAATGAGTTTTCAAGTTTTTGTAAAAGAATTCAAAATCAAAAGTCTCTAAATATAGTCACTATTCGAAGTGATCATGGAGGAGAATTTGAAAATGAATCTTTTGTAAATTTCTGTGATAAGTATGGTATTACACGTAACTTTGCATTTCCTAGAGCATCTCCTCAAAATGGTGTTGTGGAGAGAAAGAATAGGACCTTCCAAGAATGTGCTAGAACTATGCTTATGGACAGTCTTTTACCAAAATATTTTTAGGCTGAAGCTATTGCAACTGCATGTTATGTTTTAAATCGTGTGCTTATTCGACCTATTTTAAACAAAACATCTTATGAATTGTTTTATAATAGAATTCCAAAAGTTTCATATTTCAAGATTTTTGGATGTAAATGTTTTATCTTAAATATAAGAGATGGTTTAGATAATTTGATACTAGATCCAATGAAGGTATTTTTGTTGGATATTCTACTCAAAGTAAAGCATATAGAATATTTAATAAGAAAACATTTACTATTGAAGAATCATTACATGTTAAATTTGATGAATCCTTGACTAAGCCTATTTCTAATACTTCTTCACATGATGATGATAATATCAAAGATACTCCTATTGATAATACTGTTATATCTTCTGATGATACTAATATTTCTAATGTTGACGAGACTGCTACCGAGTTACCTAAAGCATATGTTGAAGCAAGGAATCATTCACATGATTTGGTTATTGGAGATATAAATCAAGGCGTTCAGACGAGATCCAAGTTGAACTATATGACACAAATTGCTTTCATATCACTCATTGAACCGAAGAATATCAAGGAAGCATGTGCAGATAATTTTTGGATAATTGCAATGCAAGAAGAGTTGAATCAATTTGTCAGAAATGATGTTTGAGATCTTGTACAACGTCCTACTGATCATCCAGTCATCGGTACCAGATGGGTCTTTAAGAACAAACTTGATGAATTAGGTCAAGTTATTAAGAACAAAGCAAGGTTAGTAGCATAAGGATACAATCAAGAAGAAGGTATTGATTTTAATGAAACTCATGCACCAGTAGCTAGGCTTGAATCAATTCATATTTTACTTGCTTTTTCTTTCTTTATGAATTTCAAACTTTATCAAATGGATGTTAAAAGTGCCTTTTTAAATGGTTTTATTAAGGAAACTGTTTATGTTGAACAACCTTCAGGTTTTGAACATGAAAAATTTCCAAACCATGTTTTTAAACTTAAGAAAGCTTTATAGGGTTTAAAACAAGAACCCCGTGCTTGGTATGATAGATTAAAAGTTTTCTTTTAAATTCTGATTTTAAGATGGGAAGAGCAGATACAACTCTCTTTATTAGACATGTTAATAAAGATATCTTAATTATTCAAATATATGTTGATGATATTTTATTTGGATCTACTAACGATAATGTTTGTCAAGAATTTTCTAAGACTATGCAGAGTGAATTTGAGATGAGCCACATGGGCGAACTTACTTACTTTCTCGGTCTGCAAATAAAGCAAATGAATGATGGAATCTTCATTTCCCATTGCAATTATGCAAAGGAACTTCTGAAAAGATTTGGTATGAAAATTCTGGTCATAAGAATACTTCCATGAGTACTACTACATTCCTAGACAAAGATGAAAATGATAAGAATGTTGATCAGAAACTATATCGAGGTATGATTGGTTCTTTATTATATATTACTTCAAGTAGACCGATATTATGTTCAGTGTTTGCTTATGTGCAAGATATCAATCAAATCCTAAGGAATCACATCTTAAAGCAGTGAAAAGGATTCTTCGATATATTAATAACACAATCAATTATGGTTTATTTTATCCAAAATCAAGCACATTTGATTTACTATTATATAGTGATGCTGATTTTGCTGGATGTAAATCTGATCGGAAGAGTACTAGTGGTACATGTCACTTTTTGGGACATTCACTAGTATCATGGTTCAGTAAAAAGCAAAATTCTGTATCATTATCAACAACCGAAGCAGAATATATCGCTGCTAGTGTTGCATGTGCTCAGATTTTATGGATGAAACAAATCTTATTTGATTATGGTATGTCTATCACAAACTCACCTATTATGTGTGATAATACCAGTGCTATTAACTTATCTAAAAATCCAGTTCATCATTCACGTACTAAGCATATTGATATTAGACATCATTTTTTACGTGATCATGCTTTAAAAGGTGATATTTCTCTAAATTTTATATCAACTGATAATCAAATTGCAGATATTTTTACAAAACCTCTTTAAGAAGATATTTTTATGAGATTTCGAAGAGATTTGGGTATTTGCAATATTTCTGATCTTTGAATATTTTTTCAGAATTGTTTTAAGGCATTTTTTCAACTATCAGTCGACTTGTCAAGGCCTATTAGTCGACTTATTGAACATATAGTCGACTTAACAGTGACGCAGTCGACTAATTGTATCTAACAGAAACATGATTTTTTGAGCTATTAATAGTTAGTCGACTATATCAAAAAACTAGTCGACTAGTATATGACTTAGTCGACTAGTCGCAAACTCCAAGTCGACTAACCCTATGAAAAACTGTGTTCTGTTATTGGTTTTTAACTTTCGAAACCCGACCCATATCATTAAATCTGGATCCGATCTAACTCTATTTTTGATCCTAACCATTGATTTGTTATTTACCACTATTTTCTACCCTTTACCCTAATAAAAACCCTAGTTTTCAACCGGTTTCTCTCTCCAACCGACAGATCCAGTCGACTACAGAATCGACAGCAGGAGCGACCCATCTCCTTCCTCCTTCAATTTCTTGGTAATCTTGTTCCCATCTCTGTTTTATCCTGTCAATTCTTGCTTTATCTTCCTTTAATTTGAGTTCTAATCATGTCTAGGTCTAAGAAAACCAAATTTACACCATCTTCTTCCTCATCTCAAGCTGATTTTAGGGTTTTTCTGAAAAATCCTGCCCTAGAAGATGATTTCCTTAGAATTTCTTCCTTAGAAATTTTACTTGGTAGGTTTGTTAAATATGAGGATTTTAATGACTATGATATTGTCACATATTTACAAAATTGTGGTCTTTATCATATGTTCTCTACTAATTCTAGACAAGGCTATTATCCTTTCTTGATTCACCTATTTTATACCAACTTAACCTTTGAAGACAATGAGAATGATGTTCATATATATTCTATGGTTAAAGGTATCAATATCAAGTTATCCCCAAAATCCTTAGGTCATATTTTTTCAATTCCTTATCACGGCCACTTTATTAATGACATTAATATGGATGATGCGGAGGTCTTATCAAATATATTTCTTCCAGGTCAAGGATTACCTATGTCTGACAATAAATTGAAACCCATTCCCCGTCTTATTGGTCGTATCCTTGCCTATAACATTTGCCCTAAAATCGGGAGTTATAACTATTATTCCCGTGATTTAGCCACTTGTGTCTATGCCATCATGGCTGGACTAGAAGTCAATTGGGCAAAGATAATCTTTGATACTCTTGTTAAGGACCATACTTCCTTTTTACCTTATGGAGCCTTTTTATCACATGTGTTTCGAAAATTTCACATAGATCTTGCTTCCAAAACAAGTGTTGTAAAAGTCTTCGAACCTTTTGATCGTGCCGTACTTCATCATATGAAACTTCACGATTTTCCTAAACCTCCACCACAACCTCCCTCTCCTCCTCCACAAAGTTCAACTCAAGCTCTGTCTTCCTCTACTCAGCCTCCTTTCACTGAACCATCTTCATCTCAACCACCTCCTTTATATCCCGATGCCTTCTACAACTCTCTTTCTGTTGAAATAGAGTCTCTACACGCCAAACAACAATTCATTCAGGACTCTCAGAATGCATTACTTTCAAATCAATCTTTACTAATGGACCATTTTATGAGTATGCAACTGAAGATGGACTCGTTTGCATCAACTTAAAGGGAATTCTGGATATCCTCAAGACCAATTTTCTTCCACCTCCTCCTCTCGGATCTGACATTTGATGCTTATGGAGTTGGCTTTGCTACGTGTTTTGTTTTTGGCATTCTTGCATCATTTTGTATTTTTCTTTTTGTTCAAACTCTTTTAATTTGTACTTAATCTTTTCTATTTTTTATTATGAAACCAATGGTTGTTCATGTATCTTTTTATGATCTATGCTATTTCTCTTTTGTTAATGACAAAGGGGGAGAAAATTCTGTGTTGATATATGTGTGTTGTGATAATGGATATGTGATACATATTTGGTAATGTTATGATATGGCAATGCAGGAACACTTAACACTTGTTATGTGAAAATATTTTAATACTTTATAGGAGAGAACAAGAACACTTGACTTGTTACATATATATTTGTTATAGCCTGTTTACTATAGGGGGAGTTTCTTTGCAGGGGGGTTTTCATAAACACAGGTTGTGTTCATCAAAAAGGGGAGAATGTTGAAGCCTACAAGATTGAAAGATTTTGATGACGGATAACAAGTGATACAGATGCATTTGAAGCTCTATCTTAAGCATTTATACAGAGTTCTGATTGCTCAACCTCAGTTGAAGACTTTGGTTATTTTTGTGTATTTTTAGAATTATTGTTAAAAGCCTTGAACACACACAAATACCTATATAGTCGACTTGACCTCTAAGTATAGTCGACTAACCAATCTCCTAATCGACTTGACAATTTTCCCAGTCGACTAAGTTCTACAAAAATATTTCAACTCTCTGTTTATTGTCTGTCATCAGAATTAGTCGACTTCCCCTAAAGCCTAGTCGACTAACCCTTAAGATAGTCGACTAACCTTGTTTATCTAGTCAACTAAAAAACAGTTTTCAGAAACTTGTTATCCATATCAGTCTAAGTATAGTCGACTTGTCCCCTTTATTAGTCGACTAACTTTGAAAAATTTTGTTCTTATAGTCGACTAACCTTCATACCTAAGTCGACTAATAGCAGTTTCTAACGTCGTGCAGTCGGTGATTTCTTTCTGGAGTTTTATCTAACGTTTTAAATTTCAAATTTGAATTGATAACTCCCTAACTGACTATAGATTTTAGTTATAAATAGGGATGTTGTCCTAGGATCAATTCACCAATTCAAAACTCAAGTTTTCAACCTAAAAACTAAGTTCAAAATTCTGTTTTTTTTTTGAAAACCTGTTTTCACTTTCTATTTCTTCACCAATTTCTACTCTATTGTGAAGATTTCTGAAAGTCCACCTATAAGAGACCTTGTCCACAATCACATACAGATTCAAGACTTATAGGATCAATTGTAATCATTCAAAGAGGAGTATTGTACAAGGGCGTCTTCTTGGTGTAGAAGAGAAGTTATACAAGGTGTTTGTCTTCTTGGTTGTAAGAGGAGTTGTACACATTTGTCAAAGGGTATTTTGTCAAGTGGTGTACAAGGTATTGATTTTGGGTGTATCCAATCAGGAAAGAAAAATCTTAAGCGGATTGCTTGGGGACTGGACGTAGGTCACAAGGATCGAACCAGGAAAAATCTCTTGTCTTTGTATTTGCATTTTTCTGAGTTTTATCTTGTGATTTTTTATTTCCTGCAAGTAGTTTTATTTAAATTTTATAAACTATTCACCCCCCTCTAGTGTTTGTGTTGCTTGAATATAGATCCTACATGGAGGACTACACACAAGTCCCCAGCAACCCGCCCATACCGACCCCCTACCTTTAATTGAGTACATGACTGTAATCGGGGCTCGCTGTACCGAACGGGATAGAGGGCTCAAAGCCAACACTACATTTTGCAACACATGTTGCATGGATGCTGGATCCAACGCAACATCCTTGGGCTTGACCATACGACCTCCTTTAATAGGCTGGTGCTGCAAATCATTCATGATCTTATGACTAGGCAGCACACTGTTTGCATCAACACGACCATCTTTCACTGTATCATCACAAACTCCACGCACACGCGCGGTGCCAAATACTCCCATCCAGTTTTGGTCACTCGTCTGTGTAAGAACTTCTTACCAGACGCAGTATTCAATTCTTATGATAGAGTATTTGTTGCACCAGATAGGCAATAAGTGCTTATAACAGTTGTCTTCATGCTGTTTGGACCCCTAGTGTCCAGCTCGAAGATGCCCCATTGATACCTCTTCGGAGGAACTCTTGGAGGATGATGATGACCCGGCCTTTTGGTACCAGGAACTACCTACTGGCTCGCGAGCCTTCATGTCTACTATTTGGAGAGGCATGAAGAAAATCTTTAAGGGACAAGTTAGACTGAGGAAGTAAGTAGAGGAGCAGACATCTCGCCTAGATCGCATAGAGGAGGGTTTGCGCCCGATCACGAGCCGGCCGGACCTAGCACCACCGCTTGTCCAAGCCGCATGAGGGGGTGATATCTTTTCTTTACCTATTTCATGCATATATTTTACTTGCATACATTGGTGACATTGCATGAGATAGGAATGGGGAGTAGATACTAACATGGATTTTTTTCCTTTTGTTTTTAGGATTTTTTTTGGATTTTCTAGGATTTTCTTCGATTTTTCTTTTCTTAAAAAAACAAAAAATTGATAAATATTTTCTATGATCCATTTTATTTTTAAAAGAATTAACTTGATCTTAGGAATTAGGAAAATTCTAAACTAGAATTTCTTGATATAAGTTAAAATAAGAAGTATTGTTGGATCTTTAGGTAAGAAAGAAAAGAATAGAAGATAGTTAGACTTTGAATTTTTCCTAAGCAACATATACATTTACATGTTGAGGAATTAATCAAGGACTTAGTAACTTTATTTTATTTTATATATTAAAAAAAAGAAAGAAAGAAAGGAAAAAGAAAATATATATATATAGATAAATAAAAACTTGATCACCAATTAAGCTGGTTAGTTGTGTCTTAAGAAGCATAACCAGTTATGCCTAAAGGAGGTTGAGTCCTTAGCATTCGTGGCCTAGTTTACTCGAGTCCTTGAACCTTAGGGATGTATCCTCATCTGGTGCCCTAAGACCGTCTGGTCTGGGACTCATCGGCAAAAGGCTCGCTACATGGGTGAATTAGAAAGCCTAATGAAACTAAGGAAATAAATAACTGTAAATATAGAAATAAATAAATAAAAATATATATATATATATATATATTATATATATATATATATATATATATATATATATATATATTAAAACAAATATATATATAAATGTACCATAGTCTAAGAACAATTCTTCATACATATAAATGTATATATGTTAGGCTTGATACAAAATCTAGTTCTCTCTCTATTTTTGAAAACTTAACCTAAGTTGAAGACGAAACTTTGAATGAAAGCTTATGAAAAGAAGGAAATGTTTAGGGTAACCTGAAACTGAAAGATCACCGAAATTTTTGGAAAAAAAATGGATCATAAACTTTTTTCTTCCTTTTCTTTTATGAAAATCACTAACATTTTTTATTTTACTTTAGATTTTGTGGGTGCAATCCACTGAAAACCCTCAGGAGACAACACTCTTCCTCTAGGGTAACCTAGAGGTTCAACGGCTTGTTGCACGAGCTCAGTGCAATCGTGTCACCTACGAAAGTGGCGTAATAATTTGGTTAGGGTTTTCTCTTTTTCTTTACTTATTTGCTCGAGGACGAGCAAAAGCTAGTATGGGGGTGTGATTGGAGTTCATTTTTGCATCATTTTATATCACCTTACTATGCTTTATGTTAATAAAAATAGGATTTTTTTGTTTTTTCTCTCTTATTTTTAAGGTCTATTCTTTAATGGAGAAGAAGGCCCAAATCTTGAAATTTTTAGGAATTATAAGTGTTTTTAGGAGCCACATCAGGAAGCCCAATTCTGGAACGAACCAAAGCATATTCCCCAACTTCTAGAAGCTCCAGCTGGGTACCTGCAGCGTAACGGAATGTCAGAGCAATCGCTGGCGCAACGGCCAAGATGCTGCCGTGGTTCCGCGGCACATTCTTGGCCGTTGATCAGGCGATTGATCCTACGACTATTATGGGTCGCGATCTTCTCCTGAAGCCTATAAAAGGACCCCCAGGGCCTCTGTAAAATGAGAGGAGAGAATAGCATTTTGTTTAGGCAAATTGTTAGGATTTCTTTAGTTCTCTCTTAGTCTTCTCGTGTAATTTTTCATTTTCTCCTTCTAGATCGAGAAAAAAGTGAGAGAGGGTAAGAGAGATCTCTATAATTGAAGAATGACATCTCAATACAAAGGCTCAGGCTTTCCCTTCTATAATTTTTTTGTTCTATTGTATTTACTTCCAATTCTTTACTTTCTTGCACTTATTTCTACCATGTCTTCTTTTTTACTTTTCTTTTCTATGGCTAACTAATCTATTAACATGACTAACTAACTTCTAACACTACTAACTACCAACTCTTGGGTGATTGCTAACCCATATGAATCATTGGATGTTTTCATTTCTAATCTTGTAATTAACAAGTCTTTTTATTCCCCATGAAGAGGAGTAGTGTTTCAATTCTTAGTGAATGCTTTGTATAACCTCCATATGATTCATGTGTGCCTCATTTAGAGCTTTGTCTTTTGAACAAGTGCCTTGATGGAACATGAAGATGGATCACTTTAGTATGCCAACACTTATTTTACAAGTTTCTTATTTCATGCTAGCTTGTTATAGCTTTGAGGAATTAATGAATCTTACATTCTTATAGCATACCTAAGTATGAATACCTATGTTCTATTATTGTGAATCTATTGGGAGCCGATGATTCAAGGAGGCCACCTAGCGAAGCCAAGATGAGAATATATACTCAATTCGGGACAACATATTGATTTGACACAGCAAGATGTACTATTGCCAATGAATCTACATGAGGTATGAATCACACAACGAGATTAGTAAGTTAGTAGTGTAGATGTTAGTTAGTCATGGCTTTCTCTCTATGATTTTAAAACTCATTTCTAAAACTCTCTTTTTTAACATCACCGTTTTTCATTCCGTTTTTCGCTTCCGTTTTCCTTTTCTTAATACTCTAAAAAAAATTCTTCAGTTTCTTTTATTTTGTTTTGCTTTCTGATTTTTGAACAAAGAAAACCTTTGTTTTTTCTTCTCAAAAACTTCAGCATAAAAACTGTGAACGCTTCCATCGCTAGCCATCCCTACGGGTACGACCCGTTATAACTAGTGCTACGAATGGTGATTCGAAGGAGTAAAGTAAATTTTCACACATATTCAGAGTTTGAACATCAGCATAAGGATATAAATGGTTTACTCTGAACTCTTACTCAATTCAATTCCTCCTTCCGATCAAATTTTTGGCACTGTTGTCAGGGAGGGCAACGATTTTTGTGATTTTTGGAACTAAAACGAATTTTATCTTCTCTGTTGCAGGTTACAGGTTGCAGAAACAGGAAAACAAGACCTGCAGTAATATAATAAGTGGTCTTGGGCCTCTACTCTAGAAAGCAGAGACCAAGTACCCTCTGAATTGCCACATTTTCTCGGCTCTGGCCGCGGATCCGCGGCAAGGAGGAGTTCACTACTCACTGTTTTTGTTGAAGGGCTACTTGCTTTGCAAAATATAACTTGCTACAAAATTATTTCTTGTATGCCATCACCAGGATCCTGCTAATAAACCAATGTAAAACATATATTGAAAAATTAAAAAATTGATTAGACGTTTGCATTTTATGCACGTGTCTTTTCAATTCATTTACTTTACTGTTGAAAAGTACTAGAGCAAGGAACGTTCACACTTACAGCATATAGAGTAGGACTCATCTCCTGGTTGATTTAAATGCTCTGAGTGAATCTTGTTTGCATATATTGTACATTGCACAAATTGATTTTAAGGGCACCATTCCAATAACAAGATAAGGTGAGGATTTAATCACCTTTCCTTAGCAAAAAACAACACTCTGAGCACTCACAATCCTAAGCTTTTAAATAAAAATTGATAGACGTTGGCCCCTAGGGACATCCAGACTCGATAAGAGATTAGCCATGGTTGGAAATTATTTTTGATTCATACTCTAGTCAAATCAGTGTCTAAGGTTGGGGATTAAGAGGTTAAGCCTCGAAAATATTGTGGTTTGGTATAATTAAGGCCCATTGCTTACACACGGATACCTCCCACCGTGTTTTGCACTTACTTGCTTATTAGCTGTGGTCTGATTCGAGCAACAATCTTCTTCGGTTAATCGCCCAGTTAGGAGTCGTCTAGGTCCAGGGATCCTAGATAGCTTGTGATTGTTTTTTTTTTGTTTGTTATTTTCCTTTTTCGCTTTTTTGTTGGGTGAATGTTGTCTGTGATTGTGCATGCAAGAGTGGTACCGGGATCCTATTTTATCAAGACTTGTTAAGAATACTACACTTGCATACACACCTGACACAATCCCAATCATGGCGAACCATATTTTCTCTCAAGACAAGTTCTACCCAATTTGCACTTCACTTCCTTCCTACATTCTTTTACCTGAGGAAAATGGAAACAATTTTGAGCGTTCATAAACACACTCCCTAGGTTTCATGGTCTAGAATCCGTGGACGCGTATTTCTTTATTCATGAGTTTGAAGAAGTATATTTGATGATGAGAATTTCCCAACTGGTGAAGATGCTGTTAGATTGAGGTTCATTCTCTTTGCGCTTAAGGACATAACCAATAAGTGGCTATATAATCTGCCTGCTAGTTCTATCTCGTCATGGGATGATTTTATCAAGGTCTTTCTTAAGAAGTTCTATCCCATTCATAAAACGGCCCTCATCAAAAAAACATAATGAAGTTTAAGCAGGAAACAAATGAACCATTCTGGAAGTATTTTGAACAGTTTAGGATCTATTAGCCTAATGTCCTCACCACGGAATAGAGAAGTGGCGGCAGTGCCAATTCTCTATGACGAACTAGACTACCAAACTAAGACGCTCCTTAAGACTATGTGTCAAGGAGAATTTTTGAAGAAAGATGAGAACCAGGGTTGGGATCTGTATGAAGTTTTAGCAGAAAAAACCATTCAGTGGGAGTCTTGCCCGAGAAAACTAACTCCATTACTTCCACTGGTATGCATTCAATTGAACCCTCTATAACTGTCAAGGCAAAAACACAATTGATGAGGAGGCTAGAACTACTCGAGGCTAGGGAACCCAATTCAGTGAACCAGGTCAACCCAACACCGGTGATTAATTCAAGTTGTACCTACTGCCATGCTCTCACCCACCTGTTTGAGGGCGTCCTGTTTACCAAGCTCAAATGTTCCTTGAAACATGAATACAACATATGCCAGACCCAACTACAATATATACTCCAAAACATACAACCCGGGATGGAGGAACCATCCAAATTTCTCATGGAGTCAGTCTGGTCCTGAGCAACCAAGACAACAATTTCCACACCAATCCCTGCTCAGTCTCATCAACCCAATTTCCATCAGAGTCAACCGAATTTTCAATCGAATTACCAACATAACTTCCAGCCCACGTACCATCAACAACAGCAACAAAATCATCCAGATAAAAAAATGTCAGATTTGGAAAAAATGATTGAAACCTTATCCAAAACCCAGGCCTCAATGATGAACAACCACAACCAAGCTATTTATAGGTTAGATGTTCAAATAGGTCACTGGCTAACTCATTAAATGAAAGACAAAAGGGAACACTGCCTAGTTCAACCATTACCTAATCCTAAGACCCCTTTCCTATTCATGAAGCTGAAGACATAGGTCCAAAACAATGAAACACTGTTCATATCTTAAGATTCGAAAACATTTGACAATCAGACATCTTGTCATCCCATTCCCAACAAATCAGTGTCAAATTCTCCTGCGACTATACCACCAACTCAAAATGATCCAAATAACCTATCTTCAAGTTCACAACCATCAACCTCAAAGTCCAATTATAAAACAAACAGATGAGCAACCTTACAAGCCTATAGTGCCATTCCTTATTGAAAAGTCACCTAGAGGGGGGGTGAATAGGTGACAATGCTAATCACGGGGCAAATTAAAAATTTAAAGCTACAACAATCAAGTTTCACAAGATGAAAGCAAGCAAGTAAATATGACAATGATTATGATGAGCAAGAATAAGAGCAAGTATAGTAAAGAGTGCAAGAAAGTAAACCAATCGCAAAACAAGGATATGTTATCGAGGTTCGAGCACCCAGCTCTACTCCCCGCCTTCCCCAGAAGGATTCTAGCTACTTCCACTATCACAAAGAACAATTACAACCGGAGTACCCAACTCCTCAATTACAATCACAAGAATATCTGAGTAGTCACAAGACCACAAACTCTCTCTTTCAAAAATCTCTTCCCTTACAAAGGTCCTTAGAGAATAATGAGTAGAATTGAAGCTCTTTTGTGTGTAAGGAAAAGAAATTGAAATCAGAGAAAAACTTTTGAAAATCCTTCAGAAAATGAGAGAATTTAGCACAAAATCAAGAACTTTGAAAGCCTTAAACTTTGAATTTTTAGCAATAATTGTTGTAACAATCTCTCCCCAAACACCCCTATTTATATAGAGGGCTAGGGTTTAAGGATAAAACATAATTACTGATGTTTAGGAGGTAATTAGATCAAGATATATCCTTAAACGAATTTTTAAAACACAAAAGACAAAAATAAACAGCTCACTTAAAATCTGCCCGTTACTGTTCAACGGCTAGCTCGGTCGACCGGTGCGGTCGACCGGTGCGGTCGACCGCTAGTTAAAAATTTGACCGTTACAAGCATTCGGTCGACCGACCCCGTCGACTGAGAAAACCTGTGAGCAAAAATATTATCTCGGTCGACCGCCCCGGTCGACCGGCAGACATGCGCACTGATACGTGCCTCTGCCAGAACTGCGGTCGACTGGTCCGTCGACCGGACCAGACTGACACAGACTCGGTCGACTGTCCCGGTCGACCGGATCAGGTCAAAATCAATTTTAAGAAAGAAAACAAAGAGGATTTTGATTTTAACACAAATACTTTTGAACAGGGAATAGTATAAAACATAAATATATATCTGTAGGCAAAAACTTGTATGCAAAATATTTTGTATATTTATAAGAAATTATTTTGGAATGAGCATGTGCGCAAAACGTGTGTGATAGAGCTTCAAACCTATCCACTATTCTTTAACATACTATAAACTGAAAAACAAATACATGAAGACTTCTTGAGCTATCTTCAAGTCTTTGAGCCATCCAATGCCTTGCTAGTGCCTTCTCTTCTATGATCCTTCCTTGATGTGCAATTTGCCTTCCTCGCTTGGTGGAGCTTAGAAGTTCTTGCAATAGCTAAGCAAATGGTCTCTAAACATGGTACAAACCTGAAACTTATCTTAACAAACTTATTAGTACCAATAGCTCTAATTTGGTTTGTCATCATCAAAACACAAACAATTGGAGAGTGTAACCTCTTGGGCCAACAATCTCCCCCTTTTTGATGATGACAAAACAAATAGGCTATTAACAAAAATATAGGGAGGAGAAAACTCCCCCTCAAATTATGCTATACATAAAACACAAGAATATCTTCTATATACCAATAATTGAAATGATGCATCAAACAATGAAACTAATATAAAACACAAAATTGCTCTTGATACCAAAAATACCAAAACAACTAAAACACTAGAATACATGAATTCAAAAACTCATAATAAACATAAAACTCATAAAACAAATCTTTAAAATTAAAGCATATAAATTCATATGGAACCAAGACCAAATGAACTTATTTTTGTCATGTAAACTTATTCTCCCCCTTTTTGTCATACATCAAAAGGGTTATGAAAAATATGTCTATTCAATAATACAAACATTAAGTTCTCCACAAATAAACGAAAATCTGCAAAATCAAGAGGTTTAGTGAAATATCGGCTAGTTGTAAATCCGTGGAAACATAATCAATATCTATATCACCTTTCTCAAATGATCTCTAAGAAAGTGATATCTAATCTCAATGTGCTTGGTCTTACTATGTTGATTTGCATTTTTGGTCATGTGTATAGTACTAGTATTATCACAAAATATTTTATATGATCAAGTGCAATCAAAATCAAGGAGAGTATGTTTCATCCAAAGGACTTGTGCACAACAAGCCCCCGCGGCAACATACTCCGCCTCGGCGGTTGAGAGAGCTACGGAATTTTGTTTCCTAGAGGACCATGAAACAAGACAATTACCAAGAAATTGACATGTCCCACTAGTACTCTTTCTATCTACTCTACAACCCGCATAGTCGGCATCCGAATAGCTAGTCATTGAAAAATCTCTAGTTTTCGGATACCAAAGACCCATTCCAATAATGCCCTTAATATAACGAATAATGCGTTTTACCGCAATAAGATGAGAGTCTTTTGGACACGATTGAAATCTAGCACAAAGACACACACTAAACATGATATCCGGCCTACTTGCCGTCAAATATAAAAGACTTCCTATCATGCTTCTATATAATTTAATATCAACATTTTTACCTTGTTCGTCCTTATCAAGCTTGGTTGTAGTTGCCATTGGAGTGTTGCAAGCTTTGATCCTTCAAGCCCAAACTTCTTTACTAGCTCCTTTGCGTACTTGGCTTGGTTAATGAAGGTTCCGTCTTGCAATTGCTTGATTTGGAGTCCAAGGAAGAAATTGAGCTCACCCATTGAAGACATTTCAAATTCAAGTTGCATGACTTTCTCAAAATCCTTGCATAAAAGCTCATTAGTAGATCCAAAAATTATATCCTCAACATAAATTTGCACAATTAAAATATCATTATCAACATGCTTAGTAAAAAAGAGTTGTGTCTACTTTGCCTTTAATAAAATCATTTGAAATGAGAAAAATAGAAAGCCTTTCATACCAAGCTCTTGGAGCTTGTTTCAATCCATACAAAGCTTTATCAAGTTTAAAAACAAAATCGGGATGAACATGATCAACAAAACCGGGAGGTTGAGAAACATAAACTTCTTCATTAATAAAACCATTTAAAAATGCATTTTTTACATCCATTTGAAAAAGTTTTAAATTTTAAAACATGCAAAAGCTAGTGTCATCCGTATGGCTTCAAGCCGTGCTACGGGTGCAAAGGTCTCCTCAAAGTCAATTCCCTCAACTTGAGTGTAACCTTGGGCACTAACCTAACTTTATTCCTAATGACATTTCCGGACTCATCCATCTTGTTTCTAAAGATCCACTTAGTACCAATTATTGGTCTATCGTGGGGCTTAGGAACAAGGTGCCAAACTTGGTTGCGTTCAAATTGATTGAGTTCCTCTTGCATGGCAAGCAACCAATATGGGTCCGTCTCGGCTTCGAGAATGCCTTTGGGTTCAAAATGAGAAATGAAAGCAAAGTTACCACATAGGTCATGGAGTTTGGAGCGCGTAGTGACTCCTTTAGATGCATCACCCAAGATGAGCTCCTTAGGATGATTTGTAGCGTATCTCCAAGCTTTAGGAAGCGGTTGAGTGCTTTCCTCCTTATCCTCTTGAACTTCACCAATAGAATCTAGCTTTTCTTCTTGAGCGTGAGTCCTTCAAGGATAGTCTCTCCATGTCTTCACCTAATGGTTCAAACTCTACAACATTCTCAACAAACACATTAGATTCTTCAAACTTAACATGCATGGATTCTTCAATGGTTTGAGAAGATCTAATGAAAACTCTATATGCTTTGCTAGTAGAGGAATATCCAACAAAGATAGCCTCATAAGCCTTAGCATCAAATTTACCCAAATTATCCTTAGTATTCAAAACAAAACACTTGCATCCAAAAACTTTAAAATATGCAACATTTGGTTTTCTAGAATGATACATTTCAAATGATGTTTTTGAAGAATTTTTGCACAAATAAATACGATTTGATATATAGCATGCGGTGTTTACGGCCTCGGCCCATAAATATTGAGGGAGGTCATATTCACTTATCATTGTCCTAGCCATCTCTTGAAGTGTTCTATTTTTTCTTTCCACTACTCCATTTTGTTGTGGAGTTCTAGGACGAGACATTTCATGCTTAATTCCCTTTTCATCACAATAAGTCATGAAGAGTTGGTTAACAAACTCACCACCTCTATCACTCCTTATTCTCAAAATCGGAAACCCTTTTCTTTTTCAACTCTTTTTCGAAAATTTTAAAATGAGAAAAAGTTTGATCTTTATTTTGTAAAAAGAAAACCCAAGTAAAACGGGAGAAATCATCACCAAAACAAATGCAAATCTACTTCCATTTAAACTCTTAGTTTTAGTTGGTCCAAAAGATCCATATGAATTAATTCTAAAGGCCTAGTTGACATGATATCCTTGATTGGTTTAAAGGAAGACTTGGTTTGTTTCCCAAGTTGGCACGCACTACAAATGCGGTCTTTCTCAAAATTCAAGCAAGGTATACCCTTCACCAATTCCTTTGAATTAATCCTAGAGATATGGTCAAAATGCATGTCCTAATCTTCTATGCCAAAGCCAAGAATTTTCATCAAAGCATTTAAGCATTTAGTAGAACAATCTAAATTAAGCATGTCAATATATAAACATTATTATCACGAAACCGGTGAGAATACAAACATCGGATTTAACATCAAAAATCTTACAAGAAGTATCATCAAAAACAACTTTAAGTCCACGATCACAAAGTTGACTAATGCTAAGCAAATTATGTTTTAAACCATCCACTAAACAACATTCTCAATAATAGGAGATGCACCATTTGAATGTTACCTATACCGGATAGTTCCTTTGGAGTCATCCCCGAAGGTGACGGTGCCACCTTCCATGTACCTTGATAGGGTTGTGAAGTTGTTGATGTCCCATGTCATGTGTCTTGAACAACCACTATCAAGGTACCACCGCTCCCTACGTCTTGGAGCTTTAGTGTGTACCTACATCAAATAATTTAAGACTTGATTTTGGTACCCACATTTTCTTGGGTCCTCTAGGTTAGTGTCATGAACCCAAACAAGATTATTGTTCTATTTAGTTGATCATAGCAAAACTTAGCTAAATGTCCATTTTTGCCACAATATGTGCATTTATACACTCTACCATATTTAAAAGCATAATGAGTGTGTGATTTGTGAGCATGGGCATTGTGAGCATGAACATGAGACGTGTTAGGTGTAGTGTGAGCATGAGGAATCTTAGCATGAGATGTGTGCTTTTTAGAAAATTTTTCTTCAAGTTTCTTAGTATTAAAGGCACAATCTTTTAAAACTTTTTCAAAATCATTCATTTTGGATTTAAAAGAAGAAATTTCTTTTTCATCAATAATAGGAGATTTTGCCTTACAAGTACTCTTGTAGGCACAAATTCTTTTTGCATGGAAATAAAATTAGAAGAAATATCATCTTTTTCTTTAGAAACAATGGCGAGTTGATTCTTAAGAAAAGCAACTTCTTTTTGTAATTTTAAGCATTCAAGTTTCTTATTATCATAAGTTTCAGAAAGTTCTACAAAGGCATGAACTAGAACTTCCTTACTTACATCATCATCTTCATCATCAAGGGATTGAGGGGTTACCTTGGGTGTGTTTGCCATGAAACACATATTAGCTTGATCACCTCCTCTTCGGACTCGCTTTCCGAATCCCTGTTGCTTTGTAAGCTTTCTTTTCCTCCGGCTTCTTTGGCTTGAAGGAGGAAGTCATTTTCTTCTTGAATTCCGGACAATCCGCCATGATATGTCCGGGTTTGCGGCAATTGTAGCATTTGATCTTCTGCTCCTCTTTGCCTTCAAATTTTCTCCGGAAGTTGAACTTGTTCTTTCGGTACACCTCTTGACATTCCGCACAAGTAGAGTTAGCTCCTCATCTTCTTCTTCGTCATCTTCATCGTCATCATTGGTGGATGAAGTCTTGAAGGCTATGGATTTCTTCTTTGAAGTAGTGGCCTCTTCTCTTGTCTTCTTCTCCATCTCATGGGTCTTTAGTTCCCAATGAGACTAATGAGGTCCATCTCGTCCTTGTCGTTCAACTCCTTCAAGGTGGTGGCCTTGATCTCCCATGATGAAGGAAGAGCCCGAATTACTTTCCGCACCTTTTGATCGTTGGAGATGTCATCACCTAAGGAAGAAAGACCATTAGTGATTTTAGTAAACCTTGTAGCCATACTATCAATAGACTTATCATCAAGCATTTTAAATGACTCATATTGGGACCTCAAGAGATCTATCTTAGCTCTCTTGACTTGTGAAGTCCCCTCGTGTGTGACCAATAAGTGTTGCCAAATCTCATAGGCGGATTGGCAATGAATTACCCTTGTAAGGTCATCCTCATTCAAGGCGGTTAATAGGGAGTTTGGGCCTTGGAGTTAGCCTCATATAGTTTAAAGTCAAGGTCGGTCCAAGTGCTCTCATCACCATCGGGTGCTTCATAGGGTTTGGTCAAGGACTTGGCTACTAAGCTACCCAAAGATTGCAAAAATATAGTCATCCTAACCTTCCAATTGGAAATTGAGGCCATCAAATTTAGGTGGGGATTTAATGTTGTCGGCCATGTTTACTAGTGATGAATGAATGAAATGAAAAATGTTGATTAGCAATATTTTAAGGATCTCTCTATGGATGTTAAGCCAAACCTAGAGTCCAAGCTCTGATACCAATTGAAAAGTCACCTAGAGGGGGTGATAGGTGACAATGCTAATCACGGGGCAAATTAAAAATTAAAGTTACAACAATCAAGTTCACAAGATGAAAGCAAGCAAGTAAATATGACAATGATTATGATGAGCAAGAATAAGAGCAAGTATAGTAAAAGAGTGCAAGAAAGTAAACCAATCGCAAACACAAGGATATGTTATCGAGGTTCGAGCACCCAGCTCTACTCCCCGCCTTCCCCAGAAGGATTCTAGCTACTTCCACTATCACAAAGAACAATTACAACCGGAGTACCCAACTCCTCAATTACAATCACAAGAATATCTGAGTAGTCACAAGACCACAAACTCTCTCTTTCAAAATCTCTTCCCTTACAAAGGTCCTTAGAGAATAATGAGTAGAATTGAAGCTCTTTTGTGTGTAAGGAAAAGAAATTGAAATCAGAGAAAAACTTTTGAAAACCCTTCAGAAAATGAGAGAATTTAGCACAAAAACCAAGAACTTTGAAAGCCTTAAACTTTTGAATTTTTAGCAATAATTGTTGTAACAAATCTCTCCCCAAACACCCCTATTTATAGGAGAGGGCTAGGGTTTAAGGATAAAACATAATTACTGATGTTTAGGAGGTAATTAGATCAAGATATATCCTTAAACGAATTTTTAAACACAAAAGACAAAAAAAAACAGCTCACTTAAAATCTGCCCGTTACTGTTCAACGGCTAGCTCGGTCGACCGGTGCGGTCGACGCTAGTTAAAAAATTTGACCGTTACAAGCATTCGCGACCGTCGAACGACGTGAGAAAACCCCGTGAGAAAACCTGAGCAAAAATATTATCTCGGTCGCGGCTCCGGTCCCCCGGCAGACATGCACACTGATACGTGCCTCTGCCAGAACTGCGGTCGACTGGTCCGGTCGACCGGACCAGACTGACACAGACTCGGTCGACTGTCCCGGTCGACCGATCAGGTCAAAAATCAATTTTAAGAAAGAAAACAAAGAGGATTTTGATTTTAACACAAATACTTTTGAACAGGGAATAGTATAAAACATAAATATATATCTGTAGGCAAAACTTGTATGCAAAATATTTTTGTATATTTATAAGAACTATTTTGGAATGAGCATGTGCGCAAAAACGTGTGTGATAGAGCTTCAAACCTATCCACTATTCTTTAACATACTATAAACTGAAAAACAAATTACATGAAGACTTCTTGAGCTATCTTCAAGTCTTTGAGCCATCCAATGCCTTGCTAGTGCCTTCTTCTTATGATCCTTCCTTGATGTGCAATTTGCCTTCCTCGCTTGGTGGAACTTAGAAGTTCTTACAATAGCTAAGCAAATGGTCTCTAAACATGGTACAAACCTGAAACTTATCTTAACAAACTTATTAGTACCAAATAGCTCTAATTTGGTTTGTCATCATCAAAACACAAAACAATT